>BPLQ01012444.1:0-37398 GCA_021605075.1 Caerostris darwini | reverse complement strand
AAAGTTTCTATAGAGATGATTAAGAACGCAAAGTTATAAAGTTTAATGCAATTTACAGATGAACATTTATTTTTAGTGGTGGTTGTAACAGGGAAATCCTTTTCAGTTAACCATAATTTTTTAATCTAATTGATGAAATTACAATTGATGAAAATTGATGAAAATAAATAAATAAATAAATATTTAAACAAAGATGCATAAAAAATAAAAGATGTAAATAAGATTCTCATTAAGACATGATTATGAAAGTAAGATTCTCATATCGATCTGAAATTTTTCAATTCAATGGATAACTTTTTCAACTAACCACAAACATTTAATCGAATCTAATTGAAGAGGACAAATAAACAAGGCATATAAGCAAAATATAATAAACAGATAAAAATTTGATTGACACCTATCTGCATGGATGATTCCCATATCGCCGGACTCAAATAAACCAGACTTTTTTGTATTTAATAAAAAGCATTTTTAAAGATAAAAAAAAAAAAAAAAATTTGATTTATCAGACGGTTAGAAAAAAAGAAAGAAAATCTTCCAGGTATCGAAGTTCAGAAGTATTGTTCCAACCGCTGCCGCAAGGTATTTTAAAAATCTTTTGAAGCCCCGTTTTATAGATATATAATCCGAAAAATATTTTCACACTTTTTTTCGAAACGCTGGAATCTACTTATACGGCAGAAGTATAAAGTGTGATGTGGGGGAGGGGGGAGTCAGAAAGAAATAGGGGAGGGAAAAAAAAGTAATGAAATGTTGCCTTTACGCCTAAAGCTAAAACTCGCCAATCTTTTTATTATAAAATGCAAAAGCAGGGTGAAAACAGAAAAACTTTTTTTCCAAGTGAGTTGCTCTTTTATTGAAAAATTTCGCTCCCAGTCTTGAAAAAGAGATCAGTATCTGAAGATGGGGGGGGGAAGCAAAACAAAAATGATTGTAGCGCTTTGGAAAAAAAGAAAGAAAGAAAAAATGCCATATTGGAAAATGTTGACAGAAAAGAATTCTTTCTCATTCATTGTGGAAATGCAAATTCATGTTTTGATTTATGATCTGATAATTGTAGGACTCCACGTGAGCATAAATAAATGTTTTGTTACAGGATAATTTGAACGAACATTGCTATTTTTATTATTATTATTTTCAGATGAGCGTTATTTTAAGATAATGTTTTTTAAAAGAAGAAAATCAGTAAATGCTTCAGATAAAAATAGGCTATCCGTGTAAAGAACGCAGAGGAACAAAGAGACGGAAATTGGCTAATTTATTTTATGTTCTTCGAAAAAAAAATGAATGTATTACAATGTGATTAATTAAGACATATATTTTTATTCGAACAATTGTAAAGAAGTGGGATGCCTAATCCTTTACTGATTTATATTGAAATCAGTAAAGGATTATGCATCCCACTTCTTTACAATTGTTATTTTCAATGCAGCAAATAATGTATAATGATGGGAAGTAAAAGTAATAACACGAAATTAAAAAACAAACTGTTATTTAAAATCTTAACAGTAATTAAAATAGTAGCTCTTTTAAACAAAGGATGGAAATGTATCAAATCCTGTTCAGATACTGAATTATATCCTTAGTAATCGTTCAAAAGCGTAAAAAGGAAACACATTAAATAAAATTAAAAAAAAAAACTGTAGATTTCCAAATGATTTCAAAAAATCACGAGAAAGAAATTTCTTAAAAAATATAAAAAAGACTAATGAATTCCAAACCATTTTATAAAGAAATAAGTGGAAGAAATTTAATAAAAAAAAAAAAGTGAAAAAATTTTAAATAAACCAATATAAATAGCTCGTGAAGAAAATTAAAAAGAAAAACCAGTAAGAAGCATTGAAAGTAGTCCAGGACATCGCTATCTCTCTCTCCACAAAATAATCCCCTGATATTTTAAAAAAATAATAATACTTTAAAAGATATTGCAAATAACATTTCTCTTTTTCAACCTACATATTACACTAATAATTCAATATATTTTTTAATTATACTAGTAAATATATTAATATAAAAAAGAATTTCCAATATTTGGTAAACTTTATAACTTTTTCATTGAAATGCCCTTTCATGCTTCATTCAACTGAATTGTAAAAAGAAATCAAATTGAATGACATAAAGAGGTTTATTTAAATATACTACAACAGCCTGTAAATAAATGGGACAAGGATATTTTCTAATTTGAGAGGGAGCGAAATTTGATACAAACTATAATTTATTTTGTTTACCCACCCATCAATACATTATATTTTGAAATTTAAACATATTTGATGATGCCACATATTTTTATTCAAATTGTTAGGATATCAATTGCAGTTAAAATAACTTGCTATTGCGTCATAAATCGTGCGCTAACTTTATTGCATCTACAAAATTTATTTAATTTATTATGACAATGTAAGCTTATCATTCTCCTCTGACAATGCTTTTATTTTATTAAAAATTTAGCCCCGTTATGAAAGTAGGGTCTGTCTTTTCCAGAAACATCTCCTGCATTACTGAGATAAGTTTCATGGGGAGCATTGGGGAGCATAGCTACTATCATACATCAGCCATAAATTTCAAAAATAATTCCGCCGGTGTGCATTATTCCTAATCTGATGAACAGCCAATACTACAAATGGCTATTGCTAAAAAGAAAACATCCTTTTTTTCATTAGAGTGATACAAAAGCTTGTTATTTCAACTTAACGTAAAAGCACGAACCATTCCTATTAAATTTTACAGTACTGCGTTACTCGATTACAAAGAATTCTATGACTCGCAAAAGCTCTGTTTTCGAAACAATTTATAAGACACCCCTCAAAAATGAATAAATAAAATAAAATGAAATAAAAAAGCAACAGCTTTTCTGTGGGGAAAAAATACTTAAATTTTTCATGAGGACTGCTTTGCGTATGCTTCATCGAACAAAAAAAACATTTCTTTACAAGTTTGTACTTGGATTTTATGATATTTTGCAATTTTGTTTATTAAATATTACGGATGGGATGTGTTTGCCAAGTGCAAAGGAAGGATACAAAGTAGGGATAGGGCTAAAAATAGATTTTTTTAGAACAAATTGATTAACTTATGGATTTTAATAGTGTGCGTATTCCTATAGGAATTTGAGAAAACTGATAGATTATTCCAGCAAGCAACATATTAAAATTGTTCAGAATAATTTTAAAATATTTAAACTAAATTTTACAACATGAATCTAGTCTCATTTTGACTTTATTGAACTAACAGATTTGTTTAGATGAAAATTTTTGCAGCAGTGTTGAATTTTATTATTTCATTTAAATCAGTTGTTTTTTTTAAAAAAGAAGTTTTAATGAAAATATACCTTACTTTTACATTTTGATAAGAAAAAATATTATTTATTAATTTATAAAATGTGCTTAGTACATTTGTCATGAAATCTGCATGAATTCGTAATCTGAATGAAAATCATTCTGGTATTATGACAGTAAAATAAAATTAAGTTCAATTTTAAAGCATGAATATTAGAAAATTAGACGTTTGGCTTCAAACTACTTATGATGATTCCGTGTTTTGCTGTAAAAAATGCAACTGGAGGCCTATTTTAAAATTTATGGAAGAATTAAATTAGGTGAATTAATATTCCCCAAATGAAATTCTCATATAAATTTTCACTTGTCTTCAAAATTGAAAGAACAACCGGGTTATTAAATAACGTGCATAGAGATTGAAACAAGGGCCAAACATTTGTTCTTTGTTGAATTCATGTAAACAATAATGTGAAAATAAAAGTAATAAAGCTCTAATCGCAGATAAAATTATTTGAGTTATATTTTATTCCTTAATGAGCCTTGAACATAATAATAAAATAATATTCTTAAATTATATTTTTCAAATCTAAATCGCAATTTTTACTTGAGAATATGTGGAATTAAAAATTGTTTCTAATGAATTGTTAGTTTTAAGATGTTATGTATTCTGTTATGCTGGTGTATTGAACAAAAATTAATTCACAACATAAAACATTCTATACACATAGTGGAACGAAAAAAACCAACAATGCTCTTAAGATCTTAAAACTGCAATTAATTTGTCAAAAATTTTATGAAGTACAGCATCTGATCTCTTTTAGAGCCACAGTGCTTGATTTTTTTTTAGCATAACCGTATAGAGACCATAGACGCAGAAATACAAAGGAAGCACATAGGATGTCCACAAATTAATAGTTGGATGCCTACAAATTACTACATTTCGTTTCGGTATTCTTTTAAATTCTGTATATGTGTATTATGTAATAGAAGGTAAAAAAAGGCGAAGGCTAATATAATATTTATGAGATTTAGTACGATATTCAGCTGTTCATTTTGAAAGCAGAACATTATGCCCAATAATGAATGTAAATGTATAATAAAACTCTTTTATTTTAAAGAATAAATATAATATGGTCCTTATGACCTCGTGAATGGCGTTCTGGTGCTCAGTGGGACTGATTTCGGGTTTGAGTCTCGGCGGTGCTATGGATATAGTAGGTGTTCGGAATCCACTTTAAGCCGTAGGACCTAGTCTATTACGGCTGCACAGAGCAGGCCTTAAATTTCTACCCTGTAAAAAAAGAAAACATCTTCTTTCTCGTAAAACATCTCTTTTCACTTATTTCTATACATAAGTATGCCTTAATATTATAAATGAAGCTACTACAATTAGAGATTTACAAAATCAATTTCTGAACATAATTTCTAGATTAACTTCCAATAGTCCTTATAAAGAATTATTTTAAACGTCCAAATTATAAACAAATTTCACATGTTTTCCAAGAAAAATCATTTTACGTCAAAGACAGTATAGAACATCATCTATAAATTGTGAATTTTCTTATACAAAATTGCTTATTTTTTAAACGCCTGTTTCAATATCTGTTTACTTCAATATTGTCTAAGTTTATTCTTGAAATTAAAAAAAATTAAAAGAAGAAACTTTTTATAATTTTTAAATTATTGTGTACATTTTTAAATAAATGTTATTTATTTAATTCATTATTACACAAACTTATTTCGCGTCAGTATGAAGAATGCTTAAGTATTTGCAGGCTTCGAGATAAATCGAACGAAAAACAAAAAAATAGTCTCAATTTTTGAAGTCACTCTATTTCAACCAAACTATTTCGAAGAGTAAACACTTCAAGAAATAGATAACTGTATTCAATAAAAATGAAAATAATAAAGTGGAATCGCTTTGAGCATTTCTGTGTAAGTAAGCATCCATCGCTTTTCTATTTTCACAATTCAAATACAACTTTATAAAAGTTTTGACAAGAAACAGTTTATTCAAGTAAAGCATTTAAAACAAATAGAAAACCTTCTTTACAAAAGGAGTTTACCGAAATCATGATAGTGGGCTTTATTGGCGTAAAGATATATACGTGTAATAAGCTTTTATATAAAATACAGTGTTAGATTGAAATTTAAAAATGTAATTTATCTGATTTTAATAAATCTTTACTGCAATGAGTTAATTAACATATTATAAATAACGAGGCTCTAATTAAATACAGTTATTTGTGATTGTAATGTTAGATGATCTTATTAAAATTAAGAGTTGAAAAGATCCGTTGCTTTGCAGGCAATCAAGAGACAATCAGTACAAGAAGTGTACTACTTCTTTGTTCTTCTTCTTGACTTTGTACTACTTCTTGACAATCAGTACAAGAAGAAGTACAAAGTAGTACAAGAAGTGCCAGTCTGTCTCGTCCAAGAATGGGTGGGTAAGTAAATTTCTAAAAATGTTGAAAGAATTGAATTTTTAAGTTAAAAGTTGCTCTAGAACTTCTTAAGAATGCAAAGTTATAAAGTTTAATACAGTTTACAGACAAGCTTTTACTTTTTAGTTGTGGTTTTAACAAGAAGCCCTTTTCAGTTTTTGATCGAATCTAATTGAAGATGAAAATAAACAAGACATCTTAACTAAGTTTCACAAAAAATGAACCATGTAAATAAGATTCACATATCGATCATTTTGTAAATAAGATTCTCATATCGATCTGAAATTTTTCAATTCAATGGATACCATATTCAAATAAACACAAACATTCAATCGAATCTAATTGAAGAGGACAAATGAACAAAAAAATAATAAACAGATAAAGATTTGATTGACACCCATCTGCGTGGATGATTCCTACATCGTTGGACTCAAATAAACGTTACCAGAACTTTTTGTGTTTAACAAAAAGCATTTTTTTAAGATAAAAAATCTCACTTATCAGATGATTTAAAAAACAAAACAAAGGAAATCTTCAAGATATTAAAGTTCAGAAATATTATTCCAACCGCTGCCGCAAGGTATTTTCAAAATCGCTTGAGGCCCCGTTTTATAGATATATATAATCCGAAAAATAGTTTCACACTTTTTATCGAATCGCTGGAATCTACTTATTCGGCAGAAGCATAAAGTGTGATATGGGGGAGGGGAGGGGGGGGTCAGAAATAAATGGGGGAGGAAAAAAAGTAAAGAAATGTTTCCTCTAGGCCTAAAGCTAAAACTCGCCAATCTTTTTATCATAAAATGCAAAAGCAGGAGGAAAGAAAGAAAAAAACTTTTTTTTTTCCAACTGAGCTGCTCTTTCATTGAAAAATTTCGTTCCTAGTTTTGGAAAAGAGATCACTATCTGAAAGGGGTAAAAAAAGCAAAACAAAAATGATTGTAGCTTCTCGAAAAAAAATACCACAATTGAAAATGTTGACAGAAAAGAATTCTTTCTCATTCATTGTAGAAATGTAAATTGATATTTTGATTTATGGTGTGATAATTTTAGGACTCCACATGAGCGTAAACAAATGTTTTGCTACGTAACAATTTGAACAAACGTTGTTATTTTTATAGTTATGATTATTTTTAGATGAGCGATATTTTAACATAATATTTTTTAAAACAGAAGGAAATAAATAAATGTTTCGGATAAAAATAGTTTATAAGCGTAAAAAATTCGAAGGAACAAAGAGACGAAAATTGGCTAATTTATTTTATGATTTCGGAAAAATAAAAGAAATGTATTACAATATAATTAATTAAAATATATATTTTATTCTAACATTTGTTGAAAAAGGAGATGCCAATCTTTAAAATCTTTTCAATTTATGTTTTAATAAGCCTTTATATAGCTTATGAGTAAGTTTATGTGTAATCCTTTACTGATGTCATTATATTTGTTACTTTCAATACAGCAAAAAAGTTTATATGCTTAGAAATAAAAGTAATGAAGTAAAATTAAAAAATAAACTTGTGTTTAAAATCTTAATGTTAATTAAAATCTTAGCAGTCTTAAACAAAAGTAGAAAATGTATCAATAAATCCTATTCCAATAAATTCTATGCTTCGAGAGGATTTATTTAATTTATTCAGGCGCTAAATCATGTTTATCAGTTATAATTCAAAACTAAAAAATAAGAAAATTCATTAAATAAAAATAAAAAAACTGTAGAATTTCAAGTGATTTTACAAAATAGCAACAGAAAGAAATTTCATAATAAAAAAAAACTCTTTAAAAATTTAAATAAACCAATAAGAATTGCTCTTGGGTCTGACCCACTCACCCTAAAACAAAACCCATATATTTTCTGGGAAGATATTGCAAATAAAATTTCCCTTTTATACCCTGTAAATTACATTAGTAATTCATTATATGAGGTCACATATAATTATCAGTTTGTAATTATGCTAGTAGATATATTAATATTACATGTAATTTTCTTTATTTGGTAAACCTCATTAGTTTTGCATGGAAATACATACTTCCTTCAGCAGAAGAACTGTGAAAAGATATTGAATTGAACGACATAAAGAGATTAATTTAAATTTACTATAACAGCCCATAAATAAATGGGACAACGATATCATTTCTTTTCAGAGGGATGGTAATTTGGTACAAGCTATAATTTATTTTGTTTACACATTTATAGATTATATTTTGGAATTTAAATATGTTTTATGATGTCACATATTTTAACTCAAATACTTTGGATATCAATTGCAGTTAAAATAACTTGCTATTGTGTAATAAATCTTACTTTAATAAAAATAAACTTTATTGCCTCGGGAAAATTTATTTAATTCGATATGACAATGTAAGCTTATCATTCTCTGAGAAAATGTTTTTATTTTATTAAAAATGCAGCCCGTTGTGAAAGTAGGGTCTGTTCGTCTTCTGAAAAATATCTCCTGCATTATTGAGATAAGTTTCCTCTGGAGCATTATTTCACGACTATCATACATCAGCCATAAATTGCCGAAATTAATTCCGCCCGTGTGCATTATTCCTAATCTGATGAACAGCCAATACTACAAATGGCTATTGCCAAAAAGAAAACCTGTTTTTTTTCGTAAGAGTGGTACAAAAGCTCGTTATTTCAACTTAACGTGAAAACATGAACCATTCGTGTTCAATTTTACGGCACTGCTTTACTCGATTACAAAGTATTTTATGACTCGCAAAATTTTCGAAACAATTTATAGGACACCCTTTTCCTTTGACCCTTCAAAAATAAAATAAAATATGAACTGGCTAGCGAAAATACTTTAAATTTTACATGACGAATGCTTTGCGTATGGCTTATCGAGAAAAAAATTCAATACTTTTAAGTTTGTATTTGGAATTTAACGCTATTTTGCAATTTATTTTTGTTAAATATTCCTTATGTGACGCATTTTTTAAAGTGTTAAGGAAGGATAAAATAGATTTTTTTGGAACAAGTTTATTTACTTATGGATTTTAATGCTGCGTAGGCCTACAGGAATTTGAGGAAAAAGTAATGAATTATCCTAATAAATAAATTAATGTTAAAATTGTTCAGAATAATTCATATATATTTAAACTAAATTTTACAGTATGGATCAAGTTTTATTTTATCTCTATTGAACAAACATATATATACCGGTGAACCTGTTAACTTTAACTTAATGACATAAAAAGCAAAAAGTGCCCTAAGGAATGCTTCGTTTTTCTTCCGAACCTTCCTTGCTTTATTAAGAAAGAACCCGAGAACAACAACGAATAAAATTATTTTCTTTTCCAAACGTTGAGGAAGCTTTTTTCTTCTTCGCGTAGTGATCAGGCACCAAGAGTGCGTAATCAATCACTGAAAATAGACGCCTTACACGGGATAATGCATTAGGTGAACTGGTCATTAGAGATGGGGCAAGACCATACCAAATTGCCGAGCATCTTCTGACAATAAAATGCAAATGCGATGTGAAGCATTCTAGCTTATTTATGACCTTTTCTTTCGAAAAGCGATTATTTCCTTTCGGAAATAAGTGAGCTCTAATCGCTTTTTGATATTTCGTGTTAAATGCTTAAGATGTACGAGAAATTAATATGCATGTTGTAAATCTACTTGCCGAATTTGAAGCAATGATTGAAAATTGTTTTATTGGTCATAAAAATTCGTTACTAAATGAAGGAACTCATCACTTGCAACTATGAAAATCAATAGAAAATAAATAAATAAAATAAAATCATTGAATAGATTTAGCATAAATTTAAAATAATTAATAAAGAAGCATTCTATATTTGTTGTAAGATAATCGTAGTAATACGGGTTAATCTATTTATATTCTATGGTCGTTTTTAGATTTTAATTTGTTATCCAGCCATTTTTAAATGGGTTGCTTAAAAAAACGAGTTTACAAAATATCTTCAAAAACGTGGGATTAATTGAGAGAAAAAATTTAGAATGAAGTTGATATTAATGGTAGATATAAAAAAACATCATAGAAAATGGTAAGTAGTGTTAGATTGCGTTTATAAGAAAACGGATAACTTCTCCAACATTTGATTTAATAAAATAAATCTGGAAAATTAACTACATAATTCTGAATTTGTCGTAATTACTTAAAAAGGTTGTGAATAAAAAATTTAATGTAACCAGGGCAGTTTGTCCTAATTTTCATTTATTGGACGTCAACGGACTTTCACCTAGCGCTTATTTGGACAGTGAAATTTCTAGAAAATCAGTATATTCAATGGATTGATAGACCAGCCTGAAATATGAAACATATCAGCTATAAACTAATTGTGTTCGTTATTGTAAGCTTTGCTTTAGAACTTCTGATGTTGAGAAGGCTTATGCACGAGTATGTGTATTTACTACATATGTAGTGTGGATCTTTTGTTTTTTGCACTACGTCAAATTTTATCCGTATCTAATTTCATTAAAATCTGTTCGCTATTTCAGGAGATAATTGATTAAAAATAAAGTTTTCTTTATTTTCCACATAATTATATATATATATTCAACGTATCATTTTTACTTTATCTGTTTTTAAAATACATAAATTATATTTAATAAACATAAAGGCAGAAATGTGTTGATATAAAAATTCGATAATACAATCTTCTTGTTAACATAAAGTTTTAAATAAATATTATAAATTTTTCTTAAAAAAACTTATTATTGTTAAATCTTGTAATATACCTCTTTTTCTTCTTTTTTTTATAAAAAATTCATACAAAAATCAATAAAACTTAATATCATTGACATATTAATTGGATACAAAATTTTTTTTGTTATTACTATTTTTTAAATTGGAGATTATTTTACATAATAGGGTATGAATAGACTATGAAGAGGGGAAGTGCTATTTTTCTCTTGTTTGTGCTGCATGGGATAAAAACCAGATTCATTCTTAACAGGCAATTCGACTATCAATGTTATATGCTTACACACAGTATTATAATTTCCATGGAGTCTTTTTTGATCCGAAAGAAGTTACTGAAATGCACGACAACGATAAATTCGAGACTCCTCTCTCGATATGACTGGCTAATGAGTTAAATAAGAAGACTGATATTTATTTTCCTTGTCTATAACAGATCTCAGTAGCCTTTCTGGTATTGCAACAAATAAGACAGAAAGGAATCACTGAACCTTAAAAACTCTTACCATTTAAAGTTTACTTATAATTATTAGTTTTAAAACTCTTACCATTTAGATTACTTGGCAGATTCATCAGATTATCTGCTATCAAATGTCCTAAATAGAAAAAAAAAATTAATAATTTAAACTTTGCCATTGTATTTAAGAACTCAAAAAAAGGTTGATTCTTACAAACTAATTTTTATTGCTTCTTTATTCAATTATACACTCTTTACCCAGGCACAAAAAACTTCCAATTTGTTTTCTTTTAAGCCATACATTTTTTTTAAAACGAAATAGAAAAGGAATTCTTCTTTCACTAATGTAAAAGCATTACGGAATACCTGTGTATTATACTCAAAACGTATTACTGCACGTTGTATAAAAGGTAGTGCAACAACCCAATGAGAGTTTTTAATGGACTCGTTTCTACGCGAAGCGAAAGAAAGCACATCTCAACTCATTAATTAACGTATTGTGCTTAGAGTCAAAGAACTTAATGGATTTCTTACACAATAAAAAATTTGATTTTCTACTCAAAACGTGCTCTTTGTAGACAAACAATGCCCGTACTTTCTTCTAATTACGTTATTATAGTTATTTTTTCTCTCTATTCCTGGCAAGACATTTCGTTAAGAGCAATTGCTTCTGGTGAATGGTGATCGGAAGATTTCTTCCTGCTTTATAAAAGTCCTCTTCGGAATTAAAAATAAAATGCATTTGTTTTCTACATTTCGTTTCGGTATTCATTTTTAATCCTGTATATGGGTATATATAATAGAAGACAAAGGGGATCATAACATTAATAAGCTTTATTTTAGATACTGTGTTATTTTGAAAGCCGAACATTAAGCCTATAAATGAATATATTTCTATAAAACTATTTTTTATATTAATTATAAAGTAAATAGAATCCAGTTAAATCTAGTTTATGGTTATCTTATAATAGAAAGTAAGAAAAGGGAAGGTTCAATATAATATTAATGATCTTTCGTTAAGATACTCTGTAGTTTATTTTGAGAGCATAACGTTATGGTTATTATGTCGTTATCCACTCTATTTTCTTAAAATTATAAGATGATCCACATAGCCCAAATGACTAAATTATCATTAATTACCGATTTTATTTATTCTAAATATTCTCAAGTTTAGTAAATGCAGTTTAATAAATTTTAAAAGCTTTTTGTTTTTGTATTCTATTGAATGATTAATTTCGAAACAATCTACTTTAGCAACTTTCAGCGGGGATTTCAATATAAAAACACAATTATTATTATATCAGAGTTTCGCATAAAACTTAACTGCTTATCATTATTGGTTTAACCTGATCTATTTAATAATTATTTGCTTTTCTGTTGTTTTTAGTGTTTCTCTATTCTATTTGCTATTGCATAATCATTGCTGTAGAATAATTTTTTTTGTGTAAGATATAGCATCATTTATTGTATAAATTTTTATTTTTTCCTACACATGAGTATGCATTATTATTATAATTAAATAAACAACAATCAAAATTTACCTTGATTTGATAAACCAAAAAACAATTTTCGATCATCAGTTTCAGATTCTGTTTAAAAAGTCATTATAAAAATTATTTTAAAGTCAAAATTATAAACAAAGTACTGTATTTTTCGAAGAAAAATCATCTTGTAGAAAAAACAGTATAGAACATCTAGAAATTATGAATTTTATAATATAAAAGTATGTATTTTTAAATCGTCTATTCTTAATTTCAATATTTGTCTAAATTTGTTCTTAAAATTAAAACAAAATAGAAAAACACTTTTATATTTTTTTAAATATTGTGTACATTTGTAAACAAATATTTTTATTTGATTCTTTGTCACCCAAACTTATTTCGAGTCAGTATGAAGAATGTTTAAACATTTGCAGGTCTCGAGATAAATCGAACGAAAAACAAAGAATATTCTCAATTTTTGAAGGCCCTTTATTTCAACCGAACTTCTTCGAAGAATAAATAGTTCTAGAAATAGATAAATGTATTTAATAAAAATTTGAAGATAATAAAGTGGAATCGCTTTGAGCATTTCTGTATAAGTAAGCATCCATCGCTTCTCTACTTTCACCGTTCAAATAAAACTTTATAAAAGTTTCGACAAGAAGCAGTTTATTCAAGTAAAGCATTTATTCAAGTAAAGCAATCATAATAGTTTGCCTTATTAGCCAAAGGATATATAAGCATAATAAACTTTATATAAAATTGCGTATTAAATTTAAATTTAAAATATAAATTATCTAGCAGAATTATGAAATAAAAGTTTCTTTTACTAATACTCTATTGCAATTAGCTAATTAACATACAGTAAATAAAGAGGTTGTAATTAAATTAAGGTCTTTGTGATTGTAATGTTAGTTCACAAAGCAAATTCTAACTTATTTAACACAATAGGTGAAAACACTAAGGCACGTTGGTTTGCAGACAATCATTTTTCAAAAGTAGTTCAAGAAGTGCCTGTCTGGCTCATTCTAGAGTAGATTGGTAAGAAAATTTTCTAAAAGTGTTAAAAGAACTGACTTCTTAAGTTAAAAGTTACTATACAGATTAGGACGAATGCAAAGTCTTAAAGTTTAGTACAGTTTACAGGCAAGCTATGACAAAATTTTGACTTTTTGTTGTGGTTGTTACTTGAATATCCGCTTAAATTTAATTTGAAAACTATTAAAAAATTCAAATCCAGATAAAAATTATAAAAGGAATTTTATCGAAATCTTTATAGTGTGCATTATTAGCCTAAAGATATATTTGTATAATAAACTATATTTAAAATTCCTTATTAAATTTCAATTTAAATATGTAACTTATCCAACAGAATTATGAAATAAAAGAGTCTTTTAATAAAATTCTATTGCAATGAGTTAATTAACAGACTTTAAATAATTAGGCTCTAGTTAAATACAGTTCTTTGTGATTGTAGAACAGATCTTTGTGTACAGTTCTTTGTGATTAATTCCCGAAGCAAATTTTAAACTTATTTAAGACAATAGTCGATAGATCTAAGGATCCGCTGCTTTGCAGACAATCAAAAGACAATAATGTTTCAAAAGTAGCACAAGACGTGCCAGTCTGTCTCCTCCAAGAGTAGACGGGTAAGTAAATTTCTAAAAGTATTGAAAGTACTTCATTTTTAAGTTAAGAGTTACTATAGAGATTGGTTCGAATGCATAGATATAAAACTTAATACAGGCAAGCTTTAACAAAACTTTGACTTTTTCATTGTGGTGGTAACATGAAAAACCACTTAAATTTTATTGACAGACTATAGAAGACAATAGATGCAAATAAAGTAGAAATTTATTATATTAAATCATTATTTTTTTAATTATTTTATTTAAAAATCAAATATGAAATATATATTATAGCAATACGATCGTCATGGCAATTAGAGATTGTGTAGTGTGAATGGATTCAGTTTTGTTATATCAATTTGGCGTCTACATAAAATGATAGACGAAAAATGCCGATGTCCGTTTGCTACATTTTAGTCGAGAATTTAGGTTTTCTTTACGTTTAACACAAATGTGAATCAGTTATCAGTCACCTTTCAGAAATCATTTGTGTCTTTGGTGTGATAGGAAATGTAATATGTTCTCTTTAGAATCAGATCGATTACATATCTGTTTCATCAAATAAAAATTCGAGGTAACCCAATATCATATAGCAAAAGCAGGAGATTGTGGAAATATTATAGGAAGATTTCATATTCACAAGGTTCCATATTAACGAAATTATTGTTTCTACAATGATTTTTTGTGTATAATACAAATGCAAGTTTATTCTTTAGAAAGACATATGGAAGATATTTTTTACAATCTATTCTTTCTTGAATGAATAGTGTAACAGATTCACTGTAGAATATCCTGTAAAATAGAGGTGTTATATACACTCAAGAGCCAAAACATTATGACAACCTGTCAATAACGAGTTGGCCCACCTTTGGCGCGCAACACAGCTTCAACCCGCCTTGGCAAGGATGCCAAAAGTCCTTGGTAGATGGCCGGAGACAGATTGTACCAGATGTTTAAGAACGGTCACGCAAATCCGAGATATTGAATTGGTGGTCTTTAAACTCTGAGCTACCGTCCCAGGACATCCCAAATGTGTTCTATCGGATTGAGTTCCGGTGAGTTAGGCGGCCAGGACATTAACTGGAATTCAGCATCATGTTCCTGGAACCACTCCAACACAATTTTAGCCTTGTGACAAGGGTCGTTGTCCTGTTGGAACATTCCATTTCCAGCTGGAAAAACAGAGGTCATGTAAGGGTGCAACTAGTCCGCAATGATGTTCAGATACCCTGTAGCATTCATGGTCTGCTCTACCACAACCACGGGTCCTAGAGATGCCCAAGAGAACGTCCCCCAAAGCATAATACCGCCACCACCGGCCTGTGTATGATTTACTGTACATTGAGGGAGCAACTGTTCGCCTGGAAGACGGCAGTTGGCCATCGGCGTGATGAATGACAAACCGTGATTCATCTGACCAGGCAACTCTCTCCCACTGATCCATGGACCAATCACGATGTTCCCCGGCCCAGCGCAGGCGCAGTTGGCGATGACGCTTGGTCAGCAAAGGCACACGAGTGGGACGTTTGCTGCGTAGCCGCCCCACATCCAACAGTGTCCGCTGAACAGTGCGCTCCGATACTATTCTACTTGGCCCTGCATTGTATTGGGCTGTCAACTGAGCCACTGTCTGGCTCCGGTTTTGCTTCACCATGCGAGACAGTCTCCGACGACCTTTTTCTTTGATAGCGTGTGGACGTACAACACCATGTCGTCTACTGCTGGTTTCACCATCATTCATCCACTTCGCATAAGTACTAACAACTGTAGATCGCGAACAACCCACGAGTCATGCAGTTTCGGAAATACTTGTTCCGAGCCTTCGAGCCATTACAATCTGCCCTCTATCAAAGTCGCTTATTCCGCAGCCTTTCCCATCACACACAGAAGTAAGGGAAAGAATGATTCTTCAGACTCTCCAGCAGCAGTTAAATACCACTTCCACCTGATCACGTGCCTTCCCCGTCATCCAGGCGAGTTCATTGAAAAATGTAGGGGTGGTCATAATGCTTTGGCTCTTGAGTGCATATGGCGGCAAAACAAGAAATTTATCAACGTAATTCAATGAGCATATTCTCAAAGGAAGAAATTTTTGAAACATTATGCAAAGATAAAGTGAGCATTTTTCTACAAAATGTTATAGTGACATAAAGTAATATTTCTTACATTATTTTTCTTCCCATATATGAGTCTGTCTTTTGAAAGAACGTCGTAGAAGTCATTCCTTTTAGAAGATAATGTGCGTATTTATTCATAGAAGGATATTATGCTTATTTATTCTACAAGTTTCGATACATGTAAAAAACATTAGTTCTTTGAAATTGCTAAATGCCTTTACATTCATATGTGCAATTGAATTTTTAATTTCTCTCTACTTAAAAATAAAAATTTTAAATTTTAAACGAAATAAAAATTTTTGATTGTTATTCGAAAATTCATTTGAAATTCGAAATTTAATTTTGTGATTAGACGAAATAAAAAATTTAAAATAACGAGAATTATCAAGTTTAAAATCTTTGTTGCATCTTTTACTACCATATGGCCTCTTCCATTAATTTTCTCAAACCAAAAGGAAGGTTTATCTGACTAAAGATTTTATGTGCCTTAAACGATTTGGTTGTTCTGTTTCAGGCAGAATTTCTTTGTAGCAGAATTTTTGCTCTGCTCCAAGACCACTGTATTTTGTTGTATGTAATATAAAAAAATATATTATAAAAAATATATATATAAAAAAATATAAAAAATATATATAAAAAAATATATATACACTGTATATAAAAAAATGAAAATAACTTATGACTATCTTTGGTAAATGCACTAAACAGATAAGCGTTAAAATTATTTTGAAAGACTAACAGAAAGAGAAACTTTTACTTTGAATAATTTTTTGAGTTGAATCGCTCTTGAAATAAGAAATTTGAAAACTGTAAATGATTCATTTAATTCAAACACTTGCTTCAGAAATATCAAGTAAATGTTTGAGAGTGCAACATTTTAACCTGCCATTTGTCATTCTATTCAGATGACTAAAGGAAATATCATTTCAAGCAGGAAAAAAAAGCATTTTTAAATATATAAAAAAAAATAACAGCTTTCATTCTATTCTGCAAAAAGTAACAACATAGGCAGTTTATATAGAAAAGGGCATTTTGAAATTCACTTTTCTTTATTCCAAGCTGTCACATAGATGAACGCCATGTACTGAAGAAAAATCAAGAAAAGAATGTTCAAAACGCATATTTTTAGAATATAAATTATTTAAGAATTTATTTAAATGGTGATACTTTTAATGTCTATATAATTAATCTAAAATAAAAATTAGCCTAATATAATGGTACTAATTATATAGATATTTTATTATAGTGTAATTAATTGAAGTCTTTAAAATATATAATTTAAAATTTCTGAAAGTGTAAATTTTATATCTTTAACACTTTTAACACTCAAGTCTAAATATTTACACTTTTAATACTTAAATCCAAATATTTGAGGCATATTTAATTTAAGGAATAAATATTTCTGAATTGTACAAAATAAAGTTACATAAAAAATATGAAAGATGTAAATAAGATTCTCACTTCGATCTAAACTTTATCAGGTAACCACAAGTTATATTAATCGAATCTAATTGAAGATGACAAATAAACAAAATACATAAACAACGGAACATAAAAAAACTACAGATTAAATTAATACATTTTATATATAATGTTCCCATATCAAACGAAACGTTTGTCTTTCAATGAATACCATTTTCAAGTAACCACACGATTTCTAATCGAACTTATTAAAGATGACAAATAAACAAAATACATAAACAACGGAACATAAAAAAAAACTACAGATTAAATTAATACATTTTATATATAATGTTCCCATATCAAACGAAACGTTTGTCTTTCAATGAATACCATTTTCAAGTAACCACACGATTTCTAATCGAACTTATTAAAGATGACAAATAAACAAAATACATAAACAACGGAACATAAAAAAACTACAGATTAAATTAATACATTTTATATATAATGTTCCCATATCAAACGAAACGTTTGTCTTTCAATGAATACCATTTTCAAGTAACCACACGATTTCTAATCGAACTTATTAAAGATGGCAAATAAACAAAATACATAAACAACGGAACATAAAAAAAACTACAGATTAAATTAATACATTTTATATATAATGTTCCCATATCAAACGAAACGTTTGTCTTTCAATGAATACCATTTTCAAGTAACCACACGATTTCTAATCGAACTTATTAAAGATGGCAAATAAACAAAATACATAAACAACGGAACATAAAAAAACTACAGATTAAATTAATACATTTTATATATAATGTTCCCATATCAAACGAAACGTTTGTCTTTCAATGAATACCATTTTCAAGTAACCACACGATTTCTAATCGAACTTATTAAAGATGGCAAATAAACAAAATACATAAACAACGGAACATAAAAAAAACTACAGATTAAATTAATACATTTTATATATAATGTTCCCATATCAAACGAAACGTTTGTCTTTCAATGAATACCATTTTCAAGTAACCACACGATTTCTAATCGAACTTATTAAAGATGGCAAATAAACAAAATACATAAACAACGGAACATAAAAAAACTACAGATTAAATTAATACATTTTATATATAATGTTCCCATATCAAACGAAACGTTTGTCTTTCAATGAATACCATTTTCAAGTAACCACACGATTTCTAATCGAACTTATTAAAGATGGCAAATAAACAAAATACATAAACAACGGAACATAAAAAAACTACAGATTAAATTAATACATTTTATATATAATGTTCCCATATCAAACGAAACGTTTGTCTTTCAATGAATACCATTTTCAAGTAACCACACGATTTCTAATCGAACTTATTAATGATGGCAAATAAACAAAATACATAAACAACGGAACATAAAAAAAACTACAGATTAAATTAATACATTTTATATATAATGTTCCCATATCAAACGAAACGTTTGTTTTTCAATGAATACCATTTTCAAGTAACCACACGATTTCTAATCGAACTTATTAAAGATGGCAAATAAACAAAATACATAAACAACGGAACATAAAAAAACTACAGATTAAATTAATACATTTTATATATAATGTTCCCATATCAAACGAAACGTTTGTCTTTCAATGAATACCATTTTCAAGTAACCACACGATTTCTAATCGAACTTATTAAAGATGGCAAATAAACAAAATATCTAAACAGAATTGCTTAAAACATGACACATGCAAATAAGAGTTTCACATCGATCTAAATATTTTCAATTCAATGGATGCCGGTTTTATGTAACCCTAAGTTTTTAATTGAATCTATTTGAAGACGACACATAAACAAATATATAAACAAAACAAACAAAAAAATAAACAAATAAAATTTTGATTGGCTCCTATCTGCATGGAGGATTCCCACATCGCTGGACTCAAATAAACGTTTCCAGACTTTTTTTGTTTGTATTTTATAAAAAGCATTTTTTAAAGATAAAAAAATCTGACATATCAGATGGTACAATTAGAAAAAAAGAAAATCTTCAAAATATCAAAGTTCAGCAATATGATTCCAACCGCTGCCGCAAGGTATTTTAAAAGTATTTTGAGGCACCGTTTTATATATATATATATATATATATATATATATATATATATATATATATATATATATATATATATATATATATATATATATATATATAATGCGAAAAATATTTCCACACTTTTTATCGAATCGCTGGAATCTACTTATACGGCAGAAGCATAAAGTACAATGTGTGGGGAGGAGGGGGTCAGAAATAAGTGGGGATAAAAAAAAGTAAGAAATGTTGCCTCTAGGCCTAAAGCTAAAACTCAGTAATCTTTTTATCATAAAATGCAAAATCGGCGGAGAAAAAAGAAAAACTCTTTTTCCAACTGAGCTGCTCTTTTATTGAAAAATTTCGTTCCCTGTCTTGGAAAAGAGATCACTATCTGAAGGGGGAAAAATCAAAACGAAAATGATTGCAGCGCCTCAAAAAAAAAAAAAAAATACTGTAATGGAAAATGTTGACAGAAAAGAATTCTTTCTCATTCATTGTGGAAATGCGAATTGATATTTTGATTTATGATTTGATAATTGTAGGACTCCACGTGGGCGTAAATAAATGTTTTGTTACATGACAATTTGAACGAGCATTGTTATTTTTATTATCATTAGATGAACGTTATTTTAAGATATTTTTTTTAAAAATAGAAAATAGATAAATACCTGAGATATAAATGGGTTATCCATGTAAAGACATCAGTGAAACAAAAAGACGGAAATTGACTCATTTATTTTATGATCTCGAAAAAAAGAAATTATAATACAATTAAGACATTTATATTTATTCGAACATTTGTTAAAAAGTGGAATTCTTAAACTTTAAAATCTTTTTAAATTATGTTTTTTTTTTAATTATTTATGTAGCTGTATGTACAGTCCTTTTCTGATTTCATTATATTTGTTATTTTTAATACAGCAAAAAATTTCTATTTTGGGAAATAAGAATAATGAAAGCAAAATTAAAAAATAAATTTTTATTTAAAAAATTTAATCTTGGCAAAAGAAAAAATGTATCAATAAATCATATTCAAGCACCAAATTATATCCTCAGTAATAGTTCAAAACTGAAAAAGGCGACATAAAATAAAAATAAAAACTAGAAATCCAAACAATTTTATAAAAAATTACTTAAAAGAAATTTAATAAAAAAACACTTGAAAGAAATTTAAATAAATCAATAAGAATAGCTCATGAAGGAAATTGAAAAAAAAAAAAAAAAATCCCCATATGAAACGTTAAAAGTAAACCTGGACATCGCTGATCTACTCTCCTAAAACAATACACATAAAAATAATTTGAAAGATATTGATAACAAAATTTCTCTTTTATGCTCCTAAATCACAGTATCATCTCCATATATAGATTTTAATTACCTTAGTAGATATATTAGGTTGGGGAAAAAGAAATCCATTATTTTTTCGATAGATGACTGTAGTGATCGATATCACGTAAAGTATCAATTAAACAATTTCAGATTTATGCTCGTTAGAAAGGTGGCACTTCGTACTAAAATAATTCTTTTTCTGTTTTTTGTTTGGTCCATTCAGTTGGGAGTTACAGGGTGTTAAAAATGGAAGTGAACAAAGAGAAAATTCGGTACATTTTACAGTTTTTCTTTGACAAAGGTGAAAATGCAAGCCAGGCGGCTAAAATTGTGAATGGTGTTTATGGTTCCGATACTGTAACAGCCAATTATGTGCAATTTTGGTTTCGTAGATTCCGTTCGAGAATTTTTGATGTTAAAGATGCACCTCGCACAGGTAGGCCGGTCGTCGAAAATGTCGATAAAATCGGAGAAATGATCGAAGTTGACCGGCATGTTAGCAGTCGTAACATCGTCCAGGAGCTAAAATTGACCATAAAACAGTTTTAAACCATTTACACAAAGCTGGATTCAAAAAGAAGCTCGATGTTTGGGTGCCACACCAATTAACAGAAAAAAACATGATGGATCGAATTTCCATCTGCGAAGCCTTGGCCAAACGGAATGAGATAGACCCATTTCTTAAACGGATGGTGACTGGAGATGAGAAATGGATCACATACGATAACCCTGTGCGAAAACGATCGTGGTCAAAGAGCGGTGAAGCACCCTCAAACGGTGGCCAAACCAGGACTAACGGGCAGGAAGGTTCTGTTATGCATTTGGTGGGACTGGAAGGGGATTATTTATTATGAGTTGCTTCCATATGTCCAAACGCTAAATTCTGATCTCTACTGTCAACAACTGGACCGTTTGAAGATAGCGATTGACCAGAAACGGCCAGAATTGGCCAACAGGAGAGGTGTCGTGTTCCACCAGGACAACGCTAGGCCACACACATCTACAGTGACTCGCCAGAAACTTCGGGAGCTTGGTTGGGAAGTTTTAATGCATCCGCCATACAGTCCGGACTTGGCACCAAGCGATTATCATCTTTTTCTTGCATTGCAAAATTTCTTTAATGATAAAAAAATTGGCATCTAGGGAGGATTGTGAAAATCGACTACTAGAGTTTTTTTGCAAATAGAGACCAGGACTTCTATGAGAGAGGCATTATAAAGTTACCTTTAAAATGGCAACAAATCATACAACAAAACGGTGCATATTTGACCCAAATCGGACAATCCGAAGCATGTTAAATAAAGTCCTGAAGTTCATATAAAAATAATGGATTTCTTTTTCCCCAACCTAATATTAATATCGAAAGGATGGAAATACCCATAATATCATGGAAATACCCATTTCATTCAGCAAAAGAACTGTAAAAAGAAATTGAATTGAATAATATATAGAGGTTTATTTAAATTTACTGTAACATGCTATAAATAAATGGCACTATGATAACCTGCGTTTCAGAGGCATGTAAATTTGATACAAACTGTAATTTATTTTGTTTACCCATCAATAGACTATATTTTGGACTTTAAATATGCCTGATGAATACTTAGAATAGCAATTGCAGTTAAAAAATTTGTTGTTGTTACGTAATAAATCATGTGTTTATATAGAACCAAACTTTATTGCCTCGGAAAATTTTTATTTAATTTGATATTACAATGTAAGCTTATCATTCTCCTCTGAAAATATTTTATTAAAAATGCAGCCCGTTATGAAAGTAGGATCTGCCTTTTAAGAAACATCTTCTGCATTACTGAGATAAGTTTCATCGGGAGCATTATTTCACAGCTATCATACATCAGGCATAAATTTCCATAAATAATTCCGCCCGTGTGCATTATTCCTAATCTGATGAACAGCCAATACTACAAATGGCTATTACTAAAAAGAAAACCTCCTTTTTTTCGTTACAGTGGTACAAAAGCTCGTTATTTCAACTTAACGTAAAAGCATGAACCATTCGTATTAAATTTTACAACACTGCTTTACTCGATTACAAAGAATTTTATGACTCCCAAAAGCTTTGTTTTCGAAACAATTTATAGGATTCTCTATTCTTTTACCCCTTCGACATAAATAAATAAAATAAAATAAATACTAGTTATTTTGTGGGTTAAATATACTTTAAAATTTACATGAAGTATGCTTTGCGCATGATTTATCGAAAAAAAAATTAATCATTGCTTTTGAAGTCTGTACTTAGAATTTAATGCTATTTTGCAATTTATTTTTATTAAATATTTCTTATAAGATGCATATTTCAAGTGCAAAGGAAGGATGAAAAATAGATTTTTTGGAACAAATTGATTAACATATGGATTTTTATTGGTGTACATAGGTCTATAGGAATTTGGTAAAAATCTAAGAAATTATTGTAATCAATAAAATAATGTTAAAATTACTCAAGATAATTTAAAAATATTTAAACTGAATTTTAAATCATGGAATATAACTTTGTGTTATCTGTATTGCACTAAAAGATTTGTTTATGTGAAAATATTTGCTTAGCCAAAAAAGAAAAGAATTGCACATTGTGGAATTTTGTTAATTCCTTTTATCTAAAAAAATATAATTATTTAGAATAAAAAAGAATATTCTATAAAAATGTATAATATTGGTAAATTTTGTAATTTTGTTATGAAACCTGAATAAATTTGTTAAGAAATCTGATTGAAAAACCCTTCAAGGACTATGATAGTAAAAAAATTAAAATTAAATAGATTCTTTTTTCTATGCATAAATTTAAAAAAATGCAAATGTGTGTTAGAAAATTAGGTTTCGGCTAAAAACTACTTATCATGATTTCGTTTTGTGTGAAGTGCTGCAAAAAATTCAACTGAATACCCATTTTAAAATTTATAGGAAAATAAATTTAAGAAAAAGAATATTCACCTAATGATGTTCAAACATGAATTCAAGATTAAAAGAACAACACTATTCTTAAATAACGTGCATAGAGTTAGAAACAAGGACCAAAAGTTTGTTCATTGCTCAAATAATATAAGTACTATTGTGGAAATGAGATTAATGATACAAAATGCGAATCACAGGGAAAAAAAAATATTAAAACTGCAATTTATTCCCTAATGAGCGCTTAATGTTAAAAAAATAAAAAATAGTCTTACACTAAATTTTTAAAATTTAAATCGCAAATTTTGATGAACAAAATTTGAATTTTTTTTACTAGACGTAGACACTTTAAAAAAAAATTCTTCAAAGAAACCTGAAATTCTATAGTGAAATTCTTAGTTTGAAAGTGCTATGTGTTCTATTATATCGATATTTCGAACAAAAAATTCGTTCATGACACAATACTTTCTATACATATGCAGGAGCAAAACACCCAACAATGCTCTAAAGATCTTAAAATTGAAATTAAGTTGTCAAAACTTTATGCAGTACAACAACTGATCCCTTTTAGAGAAACAGTGCATGTTTTTTTAATATAACAGTAGACGAAATATGACAGTAGAAATTCAAAGGAAGCAGCTACGACGTCTATAAATATATTAATGAACCTGTTACCTTTAACTTATTTACCTGAAAAGCAAAAGCCGCCCTAAGAAATCCTTCGTTTTTCTACCAAACCTCCTTGCTTTATTAAGAAAGAACCCGAGAACAACATCGAAAAAAATTATGTTCTTTTCTAAGAGTTGTGGAGTCTTTTTTCTTCCTCGCGTAGTAATCAGATACCAAGAGTGCGTAATCAATCACTGAAAATAGACGCCTTGCACGGGATAATGCATTAGGTGAACTAGTCATTACAGATAGGGTAACATCATACTAAACTGCTGAGCATCTTCCGATGATAAAATGCAAAGGGGATGTGAAGTATCTTGCTTATTTATGGCCTTTTTGCCAGGAAATAAGTGACCTCTAATCCCTTTTTGACGTTTCGTGTTAAATTCTTGTAATGTATGATAAATTCATATGTATTGCTAAATCTAATTGCAGAATTTGAAGCAATGATAAAAACTGTTTTATTGTGCATAAAAGTTCATTAATATATTTAGAAATACATCATTTGCGATTATGAAAACTTATAAAATAACAAATTAATAAAGAAACATTCCATAAATATACATAATTTAAATTTAATTTAATTAATAAAGGAACATTCTACAAGTATTGCACGTGTGCACAAGAAAATGCACGTTCTCCTAGTGCTCATTTGGTTAATGCATTTCTAGAAAATCAGTGCATTCATTGGATTGGTTGGCCAACCAAATCTGTAGACCTAAAGGAAGAGTCTATGAAGATGAAGATATGGCCCCCTGAAATAGGGCCCATATCCGCTATAAAGTAATTGCATTCGATATTGTAATCTTTGTTTTAGAATTTCTGGCGCTGATATATCTTTTGCACGAGTACGCGTATGCACTACAATTGTTATTTTTTTTTAGTACTATGTCAACATTTATCTATACGTAATTTTATTAAAATCTGTTACCACTTTTGAATTATCTCCTATACATATGAGATAATTGAAAAGTGGGAAATTTTCTTGATTTTGAACACTAGTATACACTGAAGTGACAAAAGTCATGGGATACCTCTTAATATCGTGTCGGCCCTCCTTTCGCTCGGCGAAGTGCAGCAACTCGACGTGGCATGGACTCAATAAGTCGTTGGAAGTCTTCTGCAGGAATATTGAGCCATGCTGTCTCGATAGACGTCCATAATTGTGAAAGCGTTGATGGTGCAGGATTTTGAGCACGAACAGACCTCTCGATGATGTCCCATAAATGCTCGATGGGATTCATGTCGGGCGATCTAGGTGGCCAGATCATTCGTTGGAACTGTCCAGAATGTTCTTCAAACCAATCGCGAACAGTTGTGGCCCGGTGACATGGCGCATTGTCATCCATAAAAATCCCATCGTTGTTTGGGTACATGAAGTCCATGAATGGCTGCAAGTGATCTCCAAGTAGCTGAACATAAGCATTTCCAGTCAATGTTCGGTACAGTCGTACCAGAGGACCAAGTCCATGCCATGAAAAAACAGCCCACACCGTTACGGAGCCACCACCAGCTTGAACAGTGCCTTGCTGACAGTTTGGGTCCATGGCTTCGTGGGGTCTGCGCCACACTCGAACCCTACCATCAGCTCTTACCAACTGAAATCGTGACTCATCGGACCAGGCCACGGTTTTCCATTCATCTAGGGACCAACCGATATGCTCACGTGCCCACGAGAGTCGCTGCAAGCGATGTCGTTCTGTCAATAAAGGCACTCGAGTCGGTCTTCTGCTGGAATAGCCCAAGAAAGCCAAATTTCTCCGCAAAGTTCTAAGAGACAAGTCCCTTGTACGTCTGACATTGATTTCTGCGGTTATTTGACGCAGTGTTGCTTGTCTGTTAGAATTTACGACTCTTTGCAGACGTCGCCGGTCTCGGTCTTTAAGTGCAGGCGGTCGACCACTGCGCTGTCCATGGTGGGATGTTATGCCTGAAATTTCATACTCTCGGCACACTCTTGACACAGTGGATCTGGGAATGTTGAATTCCCTAACGATTTCCGAAATGGCATGATCCATGCGTCTAGCTCCAACTAACATTCCGCGTTCAAAGTCTGTTAATTCCCGTCGTGCGGTCATCATCACGTCAAAACCTCTTCACATGAATAGCTTGAACAGAAATGAAAGCTCTGCGAAAGCACTGCTCATTTATACCTGTTCTACGTGATGCTACTGCCATCTGAAAATTTGCATATTGCTATCCCAGGACTTTTGTCACTTCAGTGTAGATTCAAAGTACCATTTTTAAGTTACCTGATTAAAATATGTAAGTTATATTTTCATGGAATCTGGTGGCAGAACAGTAATTATATAAAAAGTGGATTATATAATATTCTGGTTAATACAAATTTAAAAAAAAAAATTATAAATTTCTCGTACTGTTATATCATTAATACTGCTCCTTTTTACGTCTTCTTTTCCACTTTTTTTTACATAAAATGCCCTTGATTCATAATTTGATACATAAATTTTTTTTATTATTTTTTTAAGTTAGAGATTATTTCACCTAATATGGCATGGGTAGTCTATGATGAGTGGAAGGTGTTATTTGCCTTTTTCTTTAAGGACTATATGGAATGATAAACAAAGTAATTCTTAGCATACAATTCGACTGTTGATAGGACTTGCTTCTACTCACTATTACAATTTCCATGGTGTCTTCTATGATCTGAAGATCTGAAAGCAGTGACCGCAATGCACGCCACCAGTGAATTCTAATCTTCTCCCTCGATACAACTGACCTACGAGTTTGTTAATAAGAAGGTTGATATAAATTTTCTTTGCATAAAACCGATCTCAGTATCCATTACGAAAAAAACATATATGACAGGAAAGAAATCATTGAAATTAAAAAATTTTAACATTTCATTATTTAGATTACGTGATATACCCATCAGATCATCTGCTATTAAGCTACCTACATTAAAAAAATCATTTATTTAAAATCTACCATTTTATTTTACTAAAAAAAAAAAAAGTTAATTCCTACAAACTAATTTTTATTGCTTTTTTATTCAATTAAACACTATATACCCAGGCACAATGAACTTCCTAGTTTGTTTTCTTTCAAGGTAAAAAATTGTCTTTAAAACGAAAAATGAAAGGAATTTTTCTTTCACTCATGTAAAAGCATTACCAGATACCTGTGTGTTATACTCAAAATGTATTACTGAATAATTGCACGCTGCATAAAAGATGATGCAAGAACCCAATGAGAGTTTTTAATGGATCCGTTCCTACGCGAAGCGAAATAATACACATTTCAACTCATTAATTAACGCGTTGTGCTCAGAGTCAGAGAACTTAATGGATTTCATACACAATAATAAATTTGATTTTCTACTCAAGCTGCGCACTTAGTAGGCAAACCCGTCCTTTCTTCTAATTACGTTGTTATCATTATTTTTTTCTCTCTATTCCTGGCAAAGACATTTCGTGAAGAACAGTTGGTTCTGGTGAATGATGATCGGAATATTTCTTCCTGCTTTATAGAAGTCCTCTTCGGGATTAAAAATGAAATGTTTTTTTCTACATTTCGTTTCGGTATTCTTTTAAACACAGTTTATGGGTTTCATGTAATACAAAAGGCGAGGGTTAATATAATATTAATGAGTGTTAGTTAAAACACTGTGCTTTTCATTTTGAAAACATATCTTTTAAGGAATATAAATTTTTTTAATTTAAAAAGTAAATATAATATGTTTTGTAATATTTTTTATTAATATGAGTTGTGATAAACTGTACTTTTGATGTGACGAAATTCAATTGGAATAGAAGAATTTGTTTCGCAACAAACTTATCGTTTTTTTAAATTGATTTATGTAGTAATTTTTTGCTTTCATGTTGATTTTAGGATTTCTCTCTTTCTATGCTATCTGTTTTTGTATAATCATTGTTTTTGCATAATGTTTTTATTTAATATACAACTATCATTTGTTCCATAAGCTTTTAGGTATTTCTGAACATAAGTATGTTTTAATATTATAAATAAAGCAATACAATCAAAGCTTTACCTTGATTTGATAACACAAAAATCAATTTTCGATCAACAGTTTTAGATTCTTAGTCTTAACAGTCTTAGTTCTGTCTTTTTCTAAGACAAATTTTCTTATATTAAAGACAAAAACTTCTTCTAGACATTATGAGTTTATGATACAAAAAACAACTATTCTCAATTTTAATTTATTTCAATATTTGTCCAAATTTGTTCTTGAAATTAAAAAAAAAAAAAATTATAAGTTTTAAAATATTGTGTGCATTCTTAAAAAAAAAATTTTTTTTTTTTTTTAAATTTGCAAGTTTAGAGATAAATCGAATGAAAAACAAAGACTCTTCTCAATTTTTGAAGTAGCTATATTTCAACCAAATTATTTCGAAGAATAAACATTTCAAGAAATAGATAAATGTTTTCAATAGAAACTGAAGATAGTAAATTGGAATCGCTTTGAGCATTTCTGTGCGAGTAAGCATCCGTCGCTTTTCTACTTTCATAATTCAAATATAACTTTATAAAAGTTTTACCAAAAAGCAATTTATTCAAGTAAAGCATTTAAAACAAATAGAAAATCTTCTTTATAAAAGTTTTACCAAAAAGCAATTTATTTAAGTAAAGCATTTAAAACAAATAGAAAATCTTCTTTATAAAAGGAATTTACCGAAATCATCATAGTGTGCATTATTAGCCTAAGGATGTATACATGTAATAAACTTTACATAAAATTATATAAAAATTACATATATACATAAAAATGTAATTCATCTAACTGAATTATATAATAAAAGTTTATTTTACTAAAACTCTATTGCAATGAGTTAATTAACATATTATAAATAACGTGGCTTTAATTAAATACAGTTCTTTGTGGTTGTAAGGATAGCTAACGAAGACGAGAGTTGAAAGGATATGTGCTTTGCAGACACTAATTTTTCAAAAGTAGTACAAGAAGTGCCAGTCTGTCTCGTCCAAGAGTAGATGGCTAAGTAAATTTCTAAAAGTATTGAGAGAATTGAATTTTTAAATTAAAAGTTTTTTTAGAGATTCTAAAGAGTGCAAAGTTATAAAGTTTAACACAGTTTACAAACAAGTTTTTACTTTTAAGTTGCGGTTTTAACAGGAAAATCCTTTTCAGTTAACCACAAGTGTTTAATCGAATCTAATTGAAGATGACAAATAAACAAGACATATAAACAGAAAAATAATAAACAGTTAAAAATTTTGATTGATACCAATCAGCATGGATGATTCCCACATCGCTGGACTCAAATAAACGTTATCAGACTTTTTTGTATTTTATAAAACAACGTATTTTAAAGATAAAAAAATCTGACTTATCAGATGGTTAAATAAAAAGAAAGAAAATCTTCAAGATATCAAAGTTCAGAAATATTATTCCAACCACTGCCACAAGGTATTTTAAAAATCTTTTGAGGCACCGAAAAATATTTTCGCACTTTTTATCGAATCGCTGGAATCTACTTATACGCCAGAAGCATAAAGTGTAATGTGGGGAGAGGGGGGAGTCAGAAATAAGTGTTGGAATAAAAAAAAAGTAAGAAATCCTGCCTCTGGGCTTAAAGCTAAAACTCGCCAATCTTTTTATCATAAAATGCAAAAGCAGGGGGAAAAAGAAAAACTTTTTTTTCTAACTGAGCTGCTGTTTTATTGAAAAATTTCGTTCCCTGTCTTGGAAAAGAGATCACTATCTGAAGGATGGAAAAACAAAACAAAAAGTATTGTATCGCCTCGAAAAAAATAAATAAAAAAAGAACCATAATGGAAAATGTTGACAGAAAAGAATTCCTTCTCATTCATTGTGGAAATGCAAATTGATATTTCGATTTATGATCTGATAATTTTAGGACTCCTCGTGAGCGTTAATAGATGTTTCGTTACATGACAATTTGAACGGACATTGTTATTTTTTCTATTATTATTTTTAGAGGAGCGTTATTTTAAAATCATTTTTTTAAAGAATAAAAGAAATAAATGCTTCAGATAAAAATAGGTTCTCCATGTAAAGAATTCCGAGGAACAAAGAGACGGAAATTGGCTCATTTATTTTAGGATCTCTAAAAGGAAAAATGTAATATAATGTGAAGAAATGTAAATAAATGTAATATAATGTAATTAATTAAGATATATACTTTTATTCGAACAAATGTTAAGAACCGCGATTAATTAGACCGGTACCTACGCATTAAAATGGATTCCGAACCACTACAAACATCCATGGCAAATCTGTAATATAAATAATGCATATATTAGATTCGAAGAAAAATGATAGAAAAAAAAAGTTGTAATAAAACCTATGTTGAAATATTGAAGACATGATTATGTGGGAAAATAAGTTCGGGTGTAAAAAAATAGAAATATAAAAATGTTTGAAGTTTGGAGAAAGTCAACATTTAAATGATGAATAATTTATTTTTAGACATCTTATATAAGATATTTTATGGTTTATATAATCCTTCAATTTCTATGAATAGATATGTGTTCAGAAATACAATGCCATTTAATATATATTTATATTAAAATATACATATTTTTTAAAATTACTAAATTCACATAAACAGCAATTTCTTTTTATTCTTCTTGAAAAATCACTTTTAATACTTGAGTGTCTATTCTTGTTAAAGAAATTGGGATGTCATGAAATAAATACCAAAGCAAAAATAAAAATAACCTTTTCTACGGCACTTTGCTCTGAAGATTTTCCTCCAATTAGTTTTGACTTTGAAAGTAAGAATTTGATATAATCTCTTCGTTTTCTTGCTTCGAAATCAAAAACCATCTTTCTCATGAAATGAAATACAATGCTGAGAAAGTATTTTTCTTAGTTGCTTAGGAGTTTGTTGTTTTCACCATGGTTTACTGACCCAAGAGAAATTGTTTCTCATGTTCAACATTTAGTTCAACTAATGTTGGACTCAAATCTCCAGTGATCAAAGCTGGATTTTATTTTAAGGTCACAATCAATGTTTTTCTCCCACAGGAGTAAAAACATTTTGAAATGGGTAAAAGCAATATTTTCTATGGAAAACTTTTATTTCATAAACCAATTACCTACATTATTTTTAGAATAAATAAGCATAATTATGAGTATATAAAAAATATATTTTACTAAAATGAAATTAATAACTTAAATAATATTAATAATATTCTAATTCATACACTTGCAATATGAATATAATTATATGTAAACTAATAATAATAATTGTTCAGTGTTACGTTCTCAAAATAAATTACACATACTCCATCAGACTGTAAACAACAAACACAAACTCTTTTATTCAAAAACCAAACTCATTCTTTCGATATTCATATTTATTTATTACACTGCTAAATTTGATAAACTTATATATGCAATACTATTTCATTTCACACTGTTATATATGTATTTGTGTAATGCTACATATTTTTCAGACAATCAATATGAGTGTCAGAACGTGAAAATATACATTTCCATTAAATCATTCGTAGTATAACTAAATATTCTAATTTAACTGTAACAAGAAATTTTACAAGCATCAACTTCATTGATATTTATTTAGCTAGACTATTTAATTCAGTATCTTAGGAAAATTATCTAAATCCTATATCATCTAAAGTAAATAAATAATAAAATAAATATGTTTGAAATTGCTCTCTTTATAAAGGTGTGCTTTTAATATCAAATCGTCTTATTCGCAAAATAGATGTTGAACAGAGCTTTGACCTTTTGTGGTTTTCCTGGCATATTTTAATTTCGATATTGTACAAGATTTTATTTTGCCTTTTATTGGAAGGAATAAAAAAAAATCATAGTTTAAGAGAATATAATTTTGTTATTGATGATTTTTTCTTCCCATGTTTAAGTTGAAACAGTTAAACTTATGACCAAAGACGTCCAAAAATGCATCTGTGGAGAAAAAAATGTTTATTTTAAAGTTTGACGCATTTTACATTTTCATGAAGGAAGCTCTCGCTATCTTTTCTAGTATTAGTTCTTTTACTATTTACCCAAACTCTCTGTCTAGACCAAAATAGGACAAACACATTTTATTGGAAAAGGCGCCTAACGTATTCGTCTCTTGGCTTCCATTAAATGTAGAGAATGCTGATGTCTTTTTCTAAGAATTGTATAAAATATGTTATTTTATAACAGAATTCTTTTCACTGGCGTATTTTACATTGAGATAAACAATGAAACGTTTTATGTTATTTTACTTAAAATGTTAAAAATATTATACGGTTACTGTATTTGAATTATGAGGGATATGAAAAAATTAAAATAGAAAAAAATGCAATTTATTTCTATTTTAGAAACTCTCAGTTTTAGAAATTCTCTTTGAAATATCTCAATAAAATTGCATAAATGTTTAAAAAAAATGGTATTAGTATCAGCATGTGAAAATATACATTTCCATTAAATCATTCGTAGTATAACTAAATATTCTGATTTAACTGAAACAAGAAGTTCTACAAGCATCAACTTCATTGATATTTATGTAGACTATTTAATTCAGTATCTTATTATTATTATCGAATTCCGATATTGTCTAAAGCAAATAAATAATAAAATAAATATGTTTGTAATTGATCTCTTTATAAAGGTGTGCTTTTAATATCAAATCGTCTTATTCGCAAAGTAGATGTTTAACAATGCTTTGACATTTTGTGGTTTTCCTGGCATATTTTAATTTAACTATTGTACATGATTTTATCTTGCCTTTTATTGGAACTAATAAAAGAAGCCATACTTTAAGATCACAATATAACTTTGTTATTTATTGCTGATATTTTTGTAGTGTTTAAATTGAAACAGTTAAACGTATGACCAAAGACGTCCAAAAATGCGTGTGTGCAGACGTAAAAAATTTATTTTACATTTTTTATTTATTTTACTGACGCATTTCACATTTTCACGAAGGAAGATTTCACTGTGTTTCCTATATTCGTTCTTTTAGTATTTATCCAAACTCTCTGTCTCGACCAAAATAGGACAAACACATTTTATTGGAAAATACGCCTAACGTTTTCGTCTCTTGACTTCCATTCAATGCAGAAAGTGCTGAAGTCTTTTCCTTAGAATTGCACAGATTTGTTATTTTATAACAGCGTTCTTTTCACTGACGTATTTTATATTGCTAATTCTGACATGTTAATGCATGAATACACATTTACATATATACACACACACAAACCTTTATACTCTTTTACTTAAAATGTTAAAAATGTTATACGGCCAGTCTATTTGAATTATGAAGGATATAAAAGAATTAAAACAGAATAAAAAATAGTTTATGCTCCATTTTAGAAATTTTATTTGGAATATTTCAATGACACAGCATAAATGTCTCAAAATAAAAGTGGCAAGGATTTATTTAAAAAAAATTCCCAAAAATATAAATACTTGGTTCGTTAAATATTATTTCTATTTCTATTTCTGACAGTAAGTGTTGCAGAAGGAAAATATTAAAGAGTTATGAATCTGATCTATAAAATCACTATGTGCATTATCACTATGAAAAGCGCATAAACAAATTAAAATTGAATAATCAGAGGTACGTATGTACGTACATAAATTTACATCTGCATCGCTGATCGAAATAAGCTATATATTTATATACATATTTATATAAATGGTGAGTTATTAAAATTAAAAGTTATTCTCAAGTCAAATAATTTAATAGTATTTTTTATAAAGGATGCCTCAGCACAGGTTTAAAACTTCTAGGAAGTATAGGGTGCACCTACAGGACTCGGAATCATATAGCCATCCTGGTATGGAAATGCCGCCTTCCAGAGGCTTTAGATGTTATTTCAGGAGTTTCAAGTGTTCTCGCAGATAGCTTTCAGTTCACACATTACCGCTGCTGTAGTAGGAGGAATTATTATACGAATGCCGAACCCCCCAAAAAAAAAAACCCATAAATTTTTTGGGTTAAAAATAGTTATATATATTGCAAACCAAAAATAAAAAATAGTTAAATATATTGCAAACCAAATTTCCCTTTTATGCCAGTAAAATACATTAAAAATAGAATACAGTTTTTTATTATACTAGTAACTACATTAATTTTAAGAGAAATTTGCTTTATTGGGTAAACCTTATCAATTTTCACGGAAATATCCATTTCATTCTGACGAAGAACTGTAAAAAGACATTAAATTGAATGATATAAAGAGGTTTATTTAAATTTAATACAACAGCCTGTAAATAAATGGGACTACGATATTTTATCATTTTAAAAGAATGGAAATTTGGTACAAAATATATTGCAATAGAATTGCAAATGTATTGCAATAGAATATATGTTAAAATTTAAATATACTTGATGGCGTCACATATTTTCATTCAAATACTTAGGATATCAATTGCAGTTAAAATAACTTCTTACTGCGTAATAAATCGTGCGTTAATAAAAACAAATTTTATTGCCTTGTGAAAATTTATTTAATTTGCTATGACATTGTAAGCTCTGCACTGCAAAATTTTTCATTTTATTATAAATAAAGACCGTTATGAAAATATAGTCTATCTGTTCAGAACCATCTTCTGCATCACCGAGATAAATTTCATCGGGAGCATTATGTCACAACTATCCTACATCAGCCATAAATTGCCAAAAATAATTCCGCCCGTGTGCATTATTCCTAATCTGATCATCAGCCAATATTGCAAATGGCTGTTATCAAAAAGAAAACTTCCTGTTCTTTCGTCAAAGTGGTACAAAAGCTCGTTATTTCATCTTAACGTAAAAACATGAACCATTCGTATTAAATTTTACAGCACTGCTTTACTCGATTACAAAGAATTTTATGACTCGCAAAAGCTCTATTTTCGAAAAAATTTATAGGACACCCTTTTCTTTTCACCCTTCAAAAAAATAAAAAATAAATAAATAAAATAAAGCACTACCCATTCTGTGGGAGAAAAATTCTAGAAATTTTACATGAAGAATAATTTGCGTAACTTTTAAATTTAAAAAAAAAATGAAATAATTGCAGCAGTGTTGAATTTTATTATTTCTTTTAAATCAGTTATTTTGAAAATAAAAGAGATGTTTCAATGAAAATATACTTAATATATAAATTTTGATGATATCGAAATATTACTTAATGTTTGATGAAATATGTTTATTAGATTTTGTTATGAAGTCTGAATATATTTGATATATGTATGCAAAACAAATATACGACAATGATAGTAAAAAAAAAAAAATAAGTTCAATAGTTTGTTTCTTTCTATGCAGAAGTTATAATTTCTATGTATAAAATGGAAATAAGTGTTAAACCTTTTCACCTAAAACTACTTATCATGATTTCGTTTTGTGAGAAGTGCTGTATTGTATAAAATGTAACTTGATACCCATTTTTGAAATTTATGGAAAAATTAAATTAGGGGAATGAATATTCACCTAATGAAATACTCACATAAATTTTCAATTATCTTCAAGATTAAAAGAACAACCCTATTCTTAAATAATTGGCATAATATTTGAAGAAAGCGCCAAAAGTTTGTTCACTGCGGAAATCATGTGAACACTATTGTGCAATTGCAAGTTCTAACACAAAAAAACACAGAATCAAAGTATTTGAATTATGCAATCTATTCTCTAATGAGTTCATAAAAGTTAAAATAATAAAAAATCATTCTTAAATAAAATTTTTAAAATTTAAATCCACAAATTTTTGATGAAAAATTTTTTTTTTGAGAATAAGTGGACTTTAAGAAAATCTTTCAAAGAAACTTTTAATGAACTGTTAGTTTTTAAATTGCTGTAAGTGCTATATGCCGGCATTTTTAAAAAAGAAATTCTTTCCCGACAAAGCTTTCTATATACATGGCGGGAAAAACAACAATGCTCTTAACATTTAAAACTACAATCAATTAGAGCACCAGTGTTGGTTTTTATTATAACAATAAACGAACTATGGCCTCTGAAATACAAAAGAAAGCAGTTACAGTGACTACAATTATAAATATATACGAAATCGATGAACTATTACCTTTAACTTAATGACATAAAAAGAAAAAGGCTCCCTAAGAAATGCTTCGTTTTCTTCCGAACCTTCCTTGCTTTAATAAGAAAGAACAACAACGAAACAAATTCTGTTCTTTTCTAGATTGTGCAGTTTTTCTTCCTCACGTAGTAATCGGCACCCGGTGCGTAATAAGTGCGCGAGTGTAAAGAGTGCGAGGCACTTGCTGCAGGATAATGCATTGGGTGAACTAGTCATTAGAGATGGGGCAAGATCGTGCCTTGAAATCCGCCGAGCATCTTCCAAATGCAAATGAGATGTGAAGCATTGCAGCTTATTTATGGCCTTTTGCGAGGGGCAAGTTGAAAATCTTTTTTTGACATTTCGTGTTAAACGTTTATAATGTACGAGAAATTAATATCCATTGTATAAATCTATTTGCAGAATTAAAAATTGTCTTATTGTGCATAAATATTTGTTACTATACTACCAAATTTATTATTTCCTTATGTCATGTAATATACCTCCTTTTCACGTCTCTCTAGCAAATTAGTAAACCCAATATTAACATTCATATATTAATTTGATACATAATAATTTTTTCTTATTATTTCTTTGGAATCAGACTATTTCCCTAATTTTGGCATAAGTAGTCTATGACGAGAGGAAAAATGTTGTTCTTCCTCTTGTTTTGTGTGGTATATGGGATAAAAGCAAGGTTAATTCTTACAAGGCAATCAATATCGGATCACATGCTTACACACACTATACAATTTCCTTGGAGGCTTCTGACGACAGCAGTGACTGAGTGCACGTCCGGTGAGGCAACATCTTCTCCTGGCTTTGTAGTCATTCTAATATATACAACAAATATGACGAAGAAAAATATCGAAGTTTAAAACCTTCACATTTACTTCCTATTTAACTATTTTAGATGCATGGCGGGC
>BPLQ01012442.1:0-199581 GCA_021605075.1 Caerostris darwini | reverse complement strand
TACACATTCGAAAATGAAATTGTAGAATGCTAAATAAGAACATTTTAATGAGTCCTTTATACAAATAAGTTGACTTTTCCTTTGTTATTCTTGACAGTTGCATTTCGTCTGTCTATTGTTAAATTTTAATGAAGGACCTGTAAGAAATATTTCTGACGCAGTTTGAATTACAAGGTTTCACAATTTTTAAATATTCATTTTTTTAATATTTTATATATTTTTTCTTTTATTTCAAATACCATTGTTCCTCTAAATGCTTTTATGATACATGGTGTAATACATTATTGTCCTTTAAATATATATATGTAAATATTTCCTTATTTTGTGTTTTTAAATTCCACATTTTAAACATGAATTTTAATTATAAAAAAAACTTTGTTTGATGTTTGACCTAATAAAATTATTGTGAAACCATGCAACGATATTTGTTATTTATTGTATAAAATGCAACGATGAATCCGTTGATAATATTTTGCTAATGATTTTTCATAAAAAATGTATTAGGAAATAATATAGTATAATGAATATTTGAATTAAAAAATGTCGTTTGTGGGTTATAAAAGTGAGTATACTGTACGGGTTTCGTTGAGATTTTAAAATTACGATGCTTAGCTTTAACTAATTATTTATTTATAACAAACATTTTTTCTAATTTAAGATACTGAATATTCTGTGACTAATAAATCATATAATTACAAGGTTATATCAAATTAAAATCAATGTTTATGCAATCTTGTATAAAAATAAAATTTCTAATATGCATGGCACAAAATATTCATGTTTGATATTAGAAAAAATCAGTATTTTTAAAGATTTTATTTGTTTTAATATACTTATGTTTGGGAAATGTGAATTGAATGAAATTTAATACACAGTTGAGTGGTAGTGGTACAAATAAATGATTAAATGTTCAAAGCAAACAAACAATAACAAGAGATCGGAATCAGTATTTTGTGTAGCCACCACGCGCCGCAATAAGTGCTGCTACACGACGTGGCATGAAGTCAAACAAATTTTGAATGTCTGCCTGAGGAAGAGCATTCCAATTGTTTGTATGCGCGCCCAAAGTTCGTCTGCAGAAGCAACAGGACGAGGATCACGAGCGAGACGCCGACCAACGAAATACCACACATGTTCAATCGGCGACATATCCGGGGAATACGCAGGCCGAGGAAGACGCTGTACCTGCCGAGTTGCAAAGAAGGATTGAACAGTCCTAGCGATATAAGGGCGGGCATTGCCCTGTTGAAATATAGCGCCTGGCAAGCTTTGAAGGAAGGGAACAGCTTGGGGCTGTAGAACTTCACTGATGTACCGGTTGCTGTTCAGATTGCCCACAAATCTTCGCAATTGAGATCGCCCATGATATGCTATGGCACCCCAGACCATAACTCCGGGTGTTCGTCCACTGTGGCGTTCGATAATGCACTCCGAAATGTGGCGTTCACCGGCATAGCGTCTGACATGAATGCGGCCATCATGGTACCATAAATTAAAGCGGGATTCGTCAGAAAACACAACATGCTGCCAATCAGCACGCCAGTCTCTATGCTGAGCGGCCCATTGTAGCCGCAGGCGGCGATGGTTTAGTATGAGAGGGATCCTGTATAAAGGTGTCCTTGCGCGCAGTCCACGCTGCAGCAGACATCTACGAATTGATGAAGCACACAATGAAACACCTGTAGCTATTGACCACTGTGCTGCCAATTGTCTAGAGGAAGCTGTACGGTCCGTCAGCGCCATGCGGACCAGGTGTCTATCAACGCGAGCTGACGTCACATTTCGGGGTCCACTCCCGGATTTCCGAGTTGTCCGACACTCGTCCGTCCACTGCTTCCAAAGACGCATCACTGTGCTGCTGTTACGCTGCACACGAGCGGCTACTGCACGATAAGACAATCCAGCTTCACGAATGCCGATGATTCTCCCTCGTTCAAACTCTGTAAGTTGTTCAAATCTCGCTCTCTTTCGTCGAAGAGGCATAAGTAACGATTGAGCTAACGTTTACCACTAGCAGATAACCATACACGCCTCGCTACAGCCGTCTATTTATTCGGATCCATCCACAGTTCAGAGTGCGCTGCTCAGCATACGCATGCGCTACGGATTTGATATTCTAACCATTTGCATATCATGCGCTAATGTGCATTTCTTGAAAATTTCAGCTCACTCGCGTAAGTCCTTCATGGTGTTGCAATTTTCACAAACATGAGTTTATATACGTGCATTAGCTATTCCATGAAATATATTACAATCTAAAGAAACTTAAAACACTTTACCAGAAATGTATTCTACACATTCAAGGTGCCTTTAGAAGAAATGAAATTAGTCATGCTAAATATTATTAAAGGTTACAAAAAAAAAAAAATATTTATAAAGGATAACGGGGCTTGTTCGAAATCGTTGCTCCAAATCCTGTCTCAATGCAACAGGACTCCTTTATTTGCTTAATCTGCATCAAATCTGCATTTGTAGTGAAAAAATTGTATTCATCTCCAGATGTCCTTAATTAAAACAAACAATATATTTTATTAAAGAGCACGCATAAAATATTCAAATAAATTATTAAATACTTTAATTGTCCGCAGTTGAAGAATATAATTTTCTCAGAATTCTTTAAAATTTGTGGCAACGAATGTACAAAAATACTAATGCAGATGTTGGCTATACAGAACATTAAATCATTTTAAAAACCAATTTTTAATGAAACAGATTTATAGAAAATACCATATTATAGAAGGCCTTTCATTCTTTAAAATTAAAGGTAAGTGATTTTGGTTCTATAGAGGTTTCCTATAGCTATACATAAATTCTATATTTTTCCAGTAGTAGATTTCTTTAGTTGATGTATGTGTTTAAAATATTTCAGGTCGAACAACAGCTTTTATGTACTGTTATTCTTGCATTAAAAAATTAATCATCGGGACTAACCTCATGAAATATTTCTTCAATATGTATTATTTTGTGAATAAATATTTCGGATATTTAAAATAAGGATTACAAGTAAAATTATTTTCTAAATTTAAAAAAAAAACTACAATGAAATTTTCTAGAAATAAGATAACCCTATTGTTGTTTGAAAATACCTCATACATGTCATAAGTTCACCTCTACATAATAGCATATATAATTTTCATTATCAAATTCATGTTAATTTAAAATTGTATTAAGAAAATTATTTAGGATTGTTGTCTATAAATTAACAATTATGCATTCAATAAAATGTTCAGTTGCATAAAAGTTTATCAATTTTAGGCAAACACAAAAAGAAATATTTCTAAGCGGGCGTATTCCAACAGTTCGGTTTGTCGCTCTACGGTCATCTTATGCACACTTTAGGCTAAATAGACTGGGACCTACAGTTTAAAGTGGATTCCGAACCATTACAAACACCCATGGCACCACCGAGTCTCGAACCTGAAACCTGTGGTACCGAGTGCCAGAGCGCTAGCCACTCGGCCAACATTTTTAACAGCCACCAACAGTTAGAAGTAAGGAGTTATTTTAGACAAGAACGGATTTTTTGTTAAGGTTTCACAGTGCTTAATATTCATGTGCGACTGTTAATTGAAATTTGCAGCTCAAATATTAGTAAGCTTTGAAATTTTATAAATATAAGACCCGTTTACAAAGATGTTTACTTATCAAATATGTTTAATTGATGTGCCTTCTTTTAAAATATTAGAATTGTATATAATGTGTACATGATGTACACATTATATCAATGTAATGATGCTCGCTGGTTTTCTGATATACGAAATAAAAGTTTGTGTTTAGGCGGGAATTGCAAGTAAATGCTGGGATCCCCCTCCCCCAAATCTTATATGAATGAAAAATGTTGATAATTTCTCATAGTAGATGCTCTGAAGCTTTTTTACTTCCGTGCCTTCTAAAGAATTCAAAATTACGTAGAATGGCGCAATACTTATTCTTCGTTAATTATCAAGATAATATTTTGTCCACTATTAATAATGGATAACCGGAATTTTTGTCACAGATTCGTACTATTCAGAATTTTACACAAACATAATCAATATATGTTTTGAAAATATGTATATCGATATATGTAGTGACATGTAATTAATGGTTTTTTTTTCGTATGCCATACATATACATTCATCAATAATAATAACTGAAATATTTTTTTTTCTCACCAATTGCAATTTTTTTGTATGCTTTCCTCTAAAAAAATTAGCTAGTTCAATAATCTAGTTCTAGTTCTTTAATCCAAAACCTGGGCATAATAATAAATTAGGCGACCCATTGGCCTCCTAAGTTGCGTAGGGAAACTTTTCGAAAAACTTATTATTTCACATATTTCAAACTTTTGTCCTATTAACTTCCTTCTTCCAGTGGAACAATTCTAACAATCATTACATATGTCAACAACTATTGCGAGTGACGAACTTAATCACTGAGTGATTCAACATTACTTTTCAAACAACTTTTAAGAACCAACCTTACATATGCGGCCCCAATTTGGCGCATAACAGCAAAATCCAACAAAAGGCAAGTACAAATAATTCAAAATAGATTACTTCGGATTATCACTGGCGCTCCCTGGTTCGTACGTAACTCTACCCTTCACAACGACCTTAATATTGAAATTATAGACACCCATATTACAAAACTTTCTAGAAAATTCTTTTGTAATATAGCTAATCACAATAACATCATCATTAAAGCTCAAACCATTCTTAATCAGGGTAACGGTAGATACAACTATCCCAACGCAACTTCAAAACAGAATCGAAGTTTAAAGCCACGTTAAATAGTCTTTTTTTTTAATTCATTCTTTTGTTCATCATTCCAGCTGACCTTAAAAAGAAAGAAAAAATTCCTGGGGCAATATTATTCATTATTATTTTTGTTGTATGTGTATGTATGTATATATATATATATATATATATATATATACATACACATACAACAAAAATAATATATATATATATATATATATATATATAAACACTTTTTTCTTTTTTTTTCCTCTCTCCATGTCAAACATTTTCTCTAATTTTTGTTAATCATGTTTTTCTATATCCAAACTTTTTTATTTCATTTTAAGCCGTGCTGATGATCAGTTACTCTTCTAAACTATCCAATTTAGTAGTAGGACGAAAATGCTGCAGGCATTTATGATCTTTGCCTGGTTTAGGAATCACTTTTTATTATGGTGGGTTTCCAGCAGGATGGGAAATCAGGCATTTATTAAAAATGTTAACGCTTGCTTCAGTTAGAATATTGTCAGGTTCGTTTCATTTTCGAATGTTTAGTTTGCAGATGACAGATTTGACATATTTTGGACTTATGAGTTGAGGTATAGAATTAGAGGTCGTATTATGTAAAAAGTGATCGATGCTGTCTTTTACCCTTTCAATGTGAGAATCGTCACAAGGGTCTTCGTGTTCTTGAAAAGAATTTTCTACGTGATCAGAAAAACGTTCCATTTTAGGTCCTGCTAAGAAGGGGAAGCGCTGATCACTATTATTGTTTTCAATTTATAAATGTAAATGATTTTTTTTTTTTTTTTTTTTGGTAAATTTTAAATAAAGTTTGGGTATATGTAATCCTGAAGTGTTTATTTATTCCAGAATTAATTTATTTTTAATGCTTTTGTAAAAAGTAAAATTAATAGAAAAATAAAATTTCATCACTTAAAAAAGCTAAAAAATGTTGCATTAGTTTAAAATCTCAATAATGGATATAGAATTTAAAATTTGTTGGTCAAAGTTATATTTAAGAAAATTAATGAGCTGGCTCAAATTATATGTGGAATTATTCGCTGATATTGCAAGATACTATGTTTCTATTTACGTTTCGAACATTTGAACTGATGTTCGTTTGGGGTTATAAAAAGCATATTGTTAATTTACAATAATTTTATCTGTTCTTTTTTTCTTAAAAGAAATCATTCGAAGAAATAAAACTAAGTAAATTTTCATGCACGATTCTTTTTACGATTACAAAATGGTGTGAAAAAATTCAGTAAGAGAAAATCTAATTTTTAAATTCCATGTAGTTAATTTGTTTAAAAATAATGCAATCAATTTATTTGTTTTATTGCGATTTATTCATTTTATATTGATTGGAATATTCAGTTTAATTCTTCCCAGTCAATTTCGGCTATTCTAAGTTGTTTATATAATCTAATTTCATAGTAGTAGACTTTCCATTTAGAACAGAAGATACCAAACAATCATACAACAAGTATTTTTTGATGGTACATTTGCGGTCATCGCTTGAAGTTCTAAGAAATCTAGTGATTTGCATTTGCAGGGGATTATTTAATGAAAGCTTTTCTTTAAAATAATATAAAAACTAAACTTTGTTTACTGGAATAATTTTTTTTTAAAGCGAGTATGAAATACGTAATTGTATTCAATAATCTGTATTTAAAGAAAAGCAGAAACCTATTTTGGCTATTTTTCGAAATTTTCAATAATAATTTATAATAAAATACGTGCACTTTAACATAAAATAAATCACGAAAGTTCTATATTAAAATTATTTTTTAAATCTTATATCACTTATCTATACAGACATCTTACACCATGAATTAAATTTTCAAAATTAATGAATTAGTTTGAAATAACAATAAATACAGAATTTTTGTTCAATAATCATTATCTAACTTGCTTTTATGTTGATTCAAAATTGATCTTTTCATTTGAAAAGTGAAGTATTTGTAATGTTTTCAGCCTGGGAACCAATATTTTTACTTCATTTAAGGATATCGCAGAATCATTACAAAAATTATTATTATATATTTATAATATAAATCGATTGGGCAGTCTATATACAGGTTATTCATAAAATTTAGAATTTAAAGTAAGAACAAAATGCATAATAGCAATTCCAAACAATTTTCTTTTCTTGAAAAATCCCACTTTCAAACGAAAATAAATATGTTAGATATATAAATAATCAATAAAATAATAGAACCAATTATAGTTAAGGATGATTGTCAGACATTTTAAATGTTTTGTTTTATTTTACTTGATGACATTAGCATTTACTACGTAGCGGAATAATTAGAGTTACACAGGAAGTCTAATGGAGAAGTATGTTACACTAGAATTACATTTTCAAACATTTTTTTTAGGAATGATGACAGTAAAGAAGTCTTCTTTTAGCCTAATGAATTAATTTTCCAGACGATGTATTTATTTTGTTGATCTCAACTATGGGGAAAAAACGCAATAAAAATATACAAACAATTATCGGGTTTATATAATATTATATACAATTGTACAATATTTTTTAATTTCACAGTATTTAAAAATAAATAAAATTTAAAAATGTAATCGGATGGGTTACTCATAATATTTAGAATTTAATGTAAGAACAAAACACATAAAAGCAATCTTAAACAAAGAAAGAAAAACTATAGAATTCCAAACAATTTTCTTTTCTTGAAAAATCTCATTTTCACTTAGAAATAAAATTGTCTTGACGATCTTACAGTACGATAATTTTTTTTTATTTCACAGTATGTACGATAAATTCTTTTTTATGGCATGGCACGGAACGCGTTTTTATTTTTATTGTAACCCTACTGCCCAGTACTCGTTTGCGCGGGAAAGAAGTTAAGAAGTGTTTCTTGCTCTTTCATTTTCTATCCATTGGCATCTGCTAAGTATATATATTTATTTCTAAAACGCATTTAATTTTGTTATCTCCTAGATGTTATGAAAACCTATTTTAATAAATTTAACAATTATACTTATCAATTATTGTTTTCTTTGTCTTGAGGCGTCGTTCAAATAGTGTCCTGTGTATTAAGCATTCCTTTCATACTAATTATTTTACCATATTTTTATGCATATGATGGTATTTATATATTTTATCTTTAAAAATTAATTAATAATAAATGTAAATATTTAAATTATTTATTTAACATTAAAATTTTGTCACCCATACGTATTAAAAATTATCTTAATTTAATAATAATGATAATGAATCACTTAGTTAACTTTAATTTTGTATTAAAAATTAATTAATAATAATGTAAAGTGTTATTTAAAATTACAAGAACGCATCCAGCGAACCTTGTTTTAAAAACTTTATCTATCTTAACATTTATGTGATCTTATTTATTTATTTTAATATTTATATATTTTTAATGTTAATCGAAATAATGTAATGTTCTTCAAAGTTTTTTTTATTACAGATTTCAGTTGTTATTTTGAAGAAATATTATTTTTCTATACTTTTATCAAATTATACCTAAATATGTTTTAATGAATTCAAAGAAAAAAATTTAATTATTTATATACGATTGTAAAGCACCCACTATACTATATTCTCTCATTACCCTAATAAAATTTACAAGGATTCGTCGAAAAGTTTTTAACTGATAATCTTCAAATTTAGTTTAAAATGTTAATTCAATACTAATTCATGGATTCGTCAATAAATTTGAACTCACTCTTATGTGGGACATGCGCTTCCCCTCCCACATCCTCTTATGCAGTAACATCTTCATCACCCTATTTAGCACGTGAAAATAGGCAATTTATTATTGGTGACTTGATGGAGTGCCTTGGTCGCGCAGCGACCACACCTCCACTTGGCGAATGGTGAACAGTGACTGGTGGTCGAGCCCTTTGCCGATTGTAAGAAAAATTAAATAAATCAGAGAAGGAATAATAATGTCTAACATTAGAGAACAAAAGCATTACAATTAAGACTGGAAGTCAAAGTTACAAAAAAAGAGTAAAAATACAGAGAGAATAAAAAAATAAAAAAAATCATCCCATAATCAAAAATATTAAAAAATTAATGGAATAAGCACTGATGATAAATCCAATAACAAAATGCAATAAAAAGAAAAACATTAACGAGGCGACAGCGAAACCGAAATCGAAAAATCTCCAGAAAGGAGGAAATTATTTGTTAATGTTAAGAGTATAGCGAGGTCTTTTGCGATTTCTGGGTAGAGTGACGTCATAGTCGTATATTTTTAAATCACTTAAAACAGGGTTAGTGGATCGGGAAACGGAGTCATAAAAGTTTTCTGCAAGTTTCTCTACGAATGCGCGGAAACTAGGAATACCAAGAGAGTACCGAATATCATTAAATAAGCAATTTTAGTCTAATGAAATACGATTTTTTTCTAGCCACTCGGGCAAGATATCTGGTTGATCAAACTGTTTATGTACCCATTTCGTAACATTCTTGCAGTTATAAGTTTTGTGATCATTAATATTAAATTTTCGCATTTATTTTGCGAATAATATTCTTTTCATTCCATGAGGCATTCGTTTCACTCCTATTAAGTCTGTCGAATCTTGATTTACTTCTTACTCCACAATGCTTTTCATACTTTCTTTAGAGCAAAATCATTTAAGCTGATTGTATCTAGAGTTCTCTTTATTAATATGAGCTTTTCTATGAACAAATTAGCGAATTACTAAAGTATATTTTGATGAAATTTAGTCATGGATATACTCTAAATACAGAAATAAGTATTAAATAAAAAAATTATTTGTTGACGGATATTGTTAGTAAAGTATAAATGAAATGGGTGGTTCTTACAATTATATAAAGAAAAAAATATTGAAAACAATGGCGGGAAGATTCTTTGAGTCATGTACATTCTTTTGATTATTTGCATTGTTGAGGGCGCTGCGATCGTTTAACCACACCTAAATGAAATATCTGTTTTTCTTGCTGATTTACATGTAACGAGGCTTATTTCGATAAAATAATGTCAACAAAATCAGTAATATTTATTTGAAAGAAACCTGGACTAATTCTTTTAGCTTTTTACATACAATTTTGTTTTGAAATGCTTAGGTTAAGCTCACTATTATATAAATGAAAAAATTATCAAAAATAGATCTAATTATCTAAAAATAATTAAACAAAGTAATACATATTGTGGGAATCTTTCTAAATTAATCTTTTATCACATCTCAGCTTCAAAATTTTAATATAAAAATCATACCACTTTTTTTTAACATTGAATTTATATAAAGGTTTTCAAAGAGCATTGGCAATTCTCTCACTTCTAAGAAACCTCTCTCTTCTAAATTCCAATTATATCCGTCTCCGCGAGACTGGATCAATGTTGGATAGCTTATTTACGCACTCAAATGTAACACTTGATGTGGGCTCTAATAATTTATCTCATTTATTTAGGCAGCCATCCAACTCGAGGATGGACTGACCACACAACCTCTCTCTTTGGTACACTTATTCAAATCTCCTTTCTTACATTCTTTCTCCCGTCATCTCATCCCCACAGACAGGATGTTTACAATATAGGGCGTTGATTTCCCCTATGCACGGGGACCTGGGTTTCAAGGCAACAAAACACAAGCTGTACTCTTCACGAGACACAAAATTCCTCCGCCTAATGTTTTCCTATTTAACCAACGAATTAACTGAACTAACAATACTAAACACTTAGGAGTATACCTTGATAGTAAGCAAACATATTCTAATTATATTAACCACATTAAACGTAAATATAGTATTTCTATACGCAGGCCTTATCCATTTTTTAATAGAAAATCCCTTTTATCCTTAGATAATAAGCTAATTATTTACATGTACTATTTGTGTCCCATCATCACATATGCTAGCCCAGTTTGGTCTTCCGCTGCAAAATACCACATCAAAAGAATTGAAAATAAAATTTTAACAATGATTACTGACTCTCCTTGGTATTTTAGGAATGATGACATTCGTCACTGTCTTGCCCTCCCCTCTATTCAAAAATTCATGCTCAAGCTTGCAGAAAACTTCTATGCAAATCTTGAACACATCCCGAATGATGAAATCCCTAATCTTCCGAGATATGATTTCCAGAAAATGCTAAACTCCCAAGGGATGTTCTTCACAACTAGCAAAGCTCCTAAACCAGGGGTCTCCAAACTTTCCAGCCTTAGGGCCATACTGCTTACTCCAGTAAGTACCAAGGGCCAAACCCGTTTTAATTTTTCTGAGCGAGAATACGCTTGCTAACTGCAAACTATTATCAGTGAAAAATCACCATTACATAAATCTCATTAGTATTTTTTTTTTTTTTGCAAGTGTGTACCCCGCAGTTTCATTCGCGTTAATTTAGCTTTTCCGTTCCAGAGGGATTTTCAGGATAAAAATCATATGTTTGATTCAGGATATATACATTCCAAACATCGATATACATACATATGCGATACTCTTTACCCTAACTACCGAGTTTAACCGCGGGATGTTCACTAGTTTATAACTTTATAGTGGGATTCTTTTCAATTATTTGTTAGTTGTTATGCTTAAGTTAAATTTTCTACGTATTATGCTTGTCTTTCAGCTTTACCTAGCAAGTCAATAAAACCGAGTTATTATCATTCTGTCTTTTTTTTTTATCCAACTTAATACAGCAACAAAAAGCTATTCGTTATCGCGGGCCGGATTGATGACACGGGCGGGCAGGATTTGGCCCGCGGGCCGTAGTTTGGAGACCCCTGTCCTAGACGAACTAGCTCAGTTGTCAAGAGCGTTGTTCGGCGGAGTCGAAGGCTGCAGGTTCAACCCTGACCTGTGCCTTTAGTCTTATTCCTAGCAACGGATTTTGGATTCTTTAATTATTCTGTTTATTTTATTAATTTTTGTTTTTTTATTTTATTTTTCTCTTTGTTATTAGCTATTTTATTAATTTTTTCTTTGCTTATATTTTTAATATATATTTTAACATGGGACATTGCTCTTAAATCATCTCACCTCCTTTTAACTATCAATGTCTTTTCCTTCATCAATGTTTCTCAGATGCAGATAGGAGTTTTAGGCCCCTTCGGGGCCAGGGCACTCCGATATCCTGTAAAGACGACGACGGTATGCTGTGGTTTCTCTTCAAACTCGTGCTAATCTTTCACCTTTTACTAAAGATTATCGTGGAGAGAAACAATATAATGAGCCTATTATATCAATTTTTGGAACCTCCTAATGGGGTTAAAATTAAAAAAGACAGATACACACTTACTAAGCATAGCAAAAGATTCCTTGGGTTGTTTGTTATGTCGAGATGATCGTTTTAGTGAAATTGAATGCAGAAGGTTCTAACTTCGCGTATTTTAATAGAGAAGAAAAAATTTTAACGCTTAAAGAAATTTAATGTTAATTTTGGAATTAGGCTATGTACATGAAATCTATCTGCAATTACATTCATTTAAAATGTTTATATAATTGTTATCTTTTTAGACCAAAAGTAATAAAAGATGTTATAAATATTAATAATCTATTTTAACATTATTCATTCTAATAATTATATGGAATAATAAATATTGTTAATAATATATTATTTCCAGTGCTTGAATATCCTTTATTCTGTCGAAATTTGTGTTTTTCCCAAATTGATGCTGCAAAAAGCATTAATACTGTTGTTTTGTTTATTAAAACAAGGGAAATTTAAGATGGCTATTAGATTTGCATATTGTTAAAAAATATTTTTATCGGTTTGTCAGAAAGTCTCAAATTGAATTAAATTTAATTATTATAATTTAATTTGTAAAAAATATCTAAAATTGACACCATGTTTATTTATTAATAAAATCGATTTGAATGTACAGAAAATAAATTATCATCTCTGATTTTAATTAATAAAATGGGATATCCCTAATAAGTATAACAAACAATTTTTAAAAGTAGACACATCCCAATAATAACACAATAATAACCCCACATAATAACATACTAGTTCGTTTTTGGGATCAGCTGCAAAGTCCAATATTTCTATCATTCAATGCTTTCAAAATACAATCCTGAAATTAATTTATTACTAACAGCAGAAAGTGTGAATAACGTTATTCACATAAGAGATTATACTGAATTTGAAGATGTATTGTTGGTTTAGAACCTAATGTTGTTGTGAATATATTTAACTAACTAAATTACAACATTCTGTTAGACAATGATGTAATTATTAATATTATGAAACAAATTATTCATAAAAACAATTGCTTTGAAAAATTTAAATATATATAATAATTTATTATTAGACGATATATTGATTAATATGCTTTCTAAACCTATACAATTGACAAATTTTTCATTAAAATCTAAATCTAATCTAATTTAATTTACATATAAACCTTCAGAACTCCATAAATATTGAAAATATAATATAAATATTGAACTTTCAGAAGTGTGGGCAATAGGTACCGTTTAGTATGAATTAATTACAGGACACTCGTATGTGTAAAAAAAAAAAAAAAAAAAAAAAAAAAAGACACTATTGCAAGAAATTTTTCTAATTGTGACAACAAAACTTTTATCAAGAAATGTTTTAATGCTCGAGAAAAATAAAAACACCCAAATGGCAAGAATTCTTACAAACATTCCAATAACAGTGTGTATTTTTTGCTTTTTATTATTATTATTATTTTCTTAATATATAGTATATTTTAAGAATGGTGTTTATTATTATACATTTTAGAAAACTTGTTTGTAGCAATATTATGATGTATATAATTATTATTTTGAATTTTTACATATATTGAAAATATGTATGAACATTTATGGATAAAATAAAGTTTTTTTATACATTAAAGGTATTTTGAATTTTATTTTAAAACATTGCATAGTATTCAACTTAAAGAAAGAAATATTTTTCAATGAATCTTGTTGAAAATTTAAAATACTTTCATAAGAAATTTTATGGGTAACTGGTTGGAAGTGTTTATTATTTCAGAAAGTGTGCCAAAAACCATTCACAAGCTCTGAATTTTAAACTAATATTAAAGATAAAAAGTTTTAAAGTTTTTATTAAAATTTTTTTTAAATTTTTAATACATATTTCTTGATAACATTTACATTTAAATAAACAGGAAAATTTTTAATCTTTCAAAGATTTCGTCTGAAATTTTTTTTATCTAAACCCTGTTACAGAAAATAAGATATATTTGTTGATTTCTTGGAAATATGGCAAAAAAGTTCGCAATCTCTTAATTCATAAATATTTTTTGAAACTAAGTTTAAAAAAAGTATTTCATAGTTTTTTATTTAAAAATTTGTTTCAATTTTCAGCAAACAAGTACTTTATACGAATAATTTTTTACAAACAAACCTTTATCTTTTATAGAAAAAAATAAAACAAATTTTTTTTAATGTATGTAACTATTCCAAACATTATATTTGAATGAGATTTGTTCCAATTTATACAATTCCAGAATTGAATACTAAAAAATACTATTTGTTTATACATTCCTCATATTGTAAAAAATATTATCCATTCTTGTTCAAAAAATATCATTTTAATATTTGACATATTATGGAACTATGAATAAATTTCTACTATATTTAATAACATTAGTAATTTTATTTATTTTGATAATTTAAGCATATATAGCTGAATTATTTATATCAAAATATGTAACAAATCCATCTGGTTTTATAATAACTCCAAAAGAATTCTAAAATATGTTTAAAGATTCAGAAGGAAAATGTAATGCAACTGTAGGAGGAGTTCAATTTAAACTTCCATAGATATTTATTTTTACCAGTAAATAAATAAAAAGAATAATTATTCTTTTCAACTTGGGAGATATTTACAAATAAAAGAATTACACAATTTAAAAGAAATGAATTTAAATTTCTAATTCTAATTATTTTCCAGGATATATTTGAAGTATTAAATACTTGAAGAAATATTTAAGCAAATTTCTTACGATAGATTTTTGATTATTTATAACTAAAAAATTCAATTTCTATTAGGTTCCATCATGTTTACAATTTCTTAAAATTGTTCAGTTAATGATTCATCTGAACTTGATAATATTTTAAGCATTTCAATATTGCAGAAAAATATTTCTGTTCCATTTGATTCAAATTCTGTAATTTTTTTTGAATATGTTTCAATAAATTTAAATACACTTTTTACATTTGGAAATACTCCATTTTCATAAATAATAGTTTATGACATATGATACATTATGTATCTCATCATACATATAAATCTACAATAATTTGAATGATTTGGAAATAGAATAAATGGGAAACATTGTGAAAATGTATATTTTTGTATTTGTCCTGTTGGTGTAGATACAGCACAATTAAATTCACATAAAACTAATTATTGTAATTCACTATACTTATTTAATCATCGAGAAATCAGGAGAAATATGTTAATATGCTTCACCTTGTTTGATAAAATGGCTAACATAATATAATTTTGTAACTATATTTTCTATAAGTGTATGAAATTGGGTTTTTTCATTCAAATATCCTCTACATATTCAAGCTATTAAGTCAAATACAAAATTTTCAATTAAATCTAAATTTGACCTGCATAAATAACAATAAATCATAATGTACATTATGTCAAAAAGAATACAAAATTATTTCTAATTTGAGTAGTATTGGCAGAAAATTGTTTAAAGAATGCTCCTGGATAATCAATATCATAATTTTTTACTACAGGTGTAATAAAATCGTGTTGAAATAATTTTACATAAGGACATAGCAATATATTTCATTATTTTGTAAATGTGCTATCATCAACCATATTTGTCATTTGATTTAAAGTTCTTGACTACATACGATATTTCTTTTAAATGTTCTAATTGTGCAATGTAAACATAGTTTTGATAAAAATAATGCTCAAAATTATGAAAAAACACAAAATAATTATTAATTTTTAAATTATATCTTCAATTTATAGTGAAATTTAATGGAAATAACACAAACACTAAAAACATAATTCTATTGTACTGATTCAAATATATTTTTTTTTATAGAATACTTCTATGATAATGAAGGAGGAAACATATTACAAGCCAAGTGATATTTTAAAAAATAAAGAAAATACGGCTTTTCAAAGAATTTTTCATATAGAATTTTATAAATTTAGTTGCTACAATGCAATGAAAGTTGTTATAAATTAAAAAGTATTCATCTTTCATGTTATTGCCAAATCTACAGTATATTACATTTAATACATTACAATTTATATCTCCTTAAAATTTCAGAAAAACACAAGAATAATTTTTTGTGTGTTTTGCATGTAGAATTTGACAAAAATTCAATTTTCAGAAAATGCATATATAAATACTCACTTATGCTTTTCTAAAGTAATTTACAGTGGGTTTTTTTTCCCCCATTGGTGCAACAGCCCATGATGAGCCAAAGCTGCCTACTGGCAGATTTTGAGATTGAAGTATTTAGGGTTTAATTAAATTAAAAACCACCATTATAATAAGACCACATACCACACTTCTTTTATTACAAAAATTAAAACCTCTTTTTATTTGTTGGTTGCCCATAATTCTTTTCTTCTTGTTTTATGTCTGCTAACACTGTTGTTTAAAAGAATCAATGCATTCACTATCAAAGACAATTCTATTATAAATGCTCTTAAAGTTTAGCAGTGCAAGTATTAAGAGTAATCTATAATTCATTTAGTACCTTCAAAAAGTCATAATAACCATCATTATACTTTATCAATAATCATGAACTTAATTGTAATGTTTGAATTTGTACAAAATTATTTTTTGCCAATAATGACTCTAAAACACTATTGCAGGGGTGGAAAATCAAAAAATTATTTTTGTAGTAGGGCAAATTGAACTTTTTAGCAGCTTCTCTGTGGTTTCGTAGCAGTATATTTTTACATTAACAGTTCTTCAGTGTTCAAGGTACATACAAACTAATTTTATATTATTTAGCAACTGTATGATTGATATGAAATAAAATCCCATGATTTGTACTGAAATTAAACTCAATAATTTTGTATATTTGAAATTCAATACAAAACTAATTTATTGATTCATAAATTTCAAGAAGAAAATTAGAATCGAACGTTAAATTTTTTTAATTTAATGTATAAATAAAATTTATTTAATGCATTTATCAATACATTTTGCATTTTTTAAAGCCTTAACAATTTTTCTTTATCCTTCTTGCAATTTTGAATATTTTGGAATTCTTAACTATGAATATTTTTAATGCAAATATTACACTAATTTTTAAAGGATTTCATAAAAATATGATTATTAAATTATTTAACAAAAAATATAATAAACTTTTATTATATCTCTTATCTGTTATATATATTAACTCTTTTATTTTGACATTAAATGTTATTTAGTTGAAATATGAATTATTTTAAATAAATGGTAGTAAGAAATAAAACATTCATTTAAAATTTAAAAGCATCAAATGATACACGATTTTCAACAGAGTAAGAAAAACAAACAAAAGTAGAGTTTTTCAGTCTTTAAAATCTAAAATTATTTGTGTCCAATTTTTGAAAAAATACAAAATTATCACAAAAAAAAAAATATATATATATATATATATATATATATATGCCAGCCTTAAGGAGAATGAACAATAATTACGAATAGGTAAATAATGGATAAATGTCATAAATATTATTTAACAAATCTTATTTGGAGTATTTTATTATTTCTAGATATAACAAAGTGGTTGATTTTCTGTGGGGAAAAGAAAAAAAAAACATGCTTATGAAATTCATTGAGTAATAAATGGGAAATAAAGAATTGCTTTAATCCTTCAAATTACAGATTATACCTATTTTGTAAATTATTATTAAAAATAAAATTATTTTAAAATTTGGGTATTTGCAGAGAAAAATTCAGCAATTTTTAAAAATTAAAACTTATGCAAAGTGGTAAATAATTTAGAAATGTAAAATATTAATAAAATTTGAAATTAAATTCAATTTAATAAATTTATTTAAAATAGTTATTGTAGAAACATTTAGTAGTACATGTTCATAAACAAATTATTTATTTTATTTGTTCCTATAAAGAACAATGGATAAAGCCACGATATAGACTTGAATTATTTAAAAAAAATTTTGCCCCATGGCAAATATTGTTAGACTTAACCAATAAACCATATCGCCACAAAAACATAAAAGCAGAACCCTTACCCCATTAGTTAATTCTTACTCCATCTAATAATGATCTTAAGTTAAGCCTTAAGATCAGCTTGTTTCTATTTGGATATTTTTCTGGGTTGCCAAATCGAAATAAAAGAAATTTCATTTTTAGTGCAGAAATTCAAAATTTGTTGTTTTTGTAGCAGAATATAACAAGAGGTGAATTTTGGCATAGATTTTCAGCCCCTACTTTTCTGGAACATCTCTTCTCCTATAAGAGAGCATGTTATTCAAAGTTTATTTCTATTTTAGAATAAAAGAATGTCAATTTTTTGTGCTTACTACTAAACTCGTTTTCCTGCTTCTTAATGAATTGTCTTTGTTTTATCATTAAAACAAGTCACTTTTTTATTTTGGATTATACTGTTTAGAAATATTTCTATTATATGACACTAATATTAATACTGAATTCTCTTGCTATTCTGTTCTAATAAATAATGGTATTCGAACATTTCTAAATAGTATTTATTTTAATGAAAGAAAAATTATCCTTTTTCTTCAACACAAGTACTTTGTTTTTCACTAAAATTTAATTAAGTTAAAAACATAATATCCCATAATTTCCAAGAAAGAAAATTGACATAAAACACAAAATCAACTCAGAAACACTTTATTAAATGAAATTTATTCAAGTGGCATAAAAACATTTCAATTTTTTCAAGACCTGCATATAAGTGGATCAAATTTCTTACAGTGCAACAGATCAGATTATAAAATAAGTCAAGCAAACATTTGACTGTATCAAAGAATATAAAAAACATAGTGAGAGGTCCTTTTCATGTTCTTTTAAAGCTTTAAGAAGTGAAAAAGGAGTTAACCTCACATTTCTTTCTTTCTTTCAATAAAAAGTTGTAGAAATCATTTTCCAGGTGTAAACATTAAACATTTTATAACAGTTTACCAAATTTCGGGAAAGAGGTCCTCCAAAAATTTTTCCTCAAAAACTTTTTCTGTATAATCAAAAATATTTTGCATAAGGAGTTGAAAAGCACAAAAAAAAAAAAAAAAAAAAATTACACTTCCTTATAAAAAGAGTTGTACTTATGACCAGTAAGAAATGGAATCAAAACATTTGCAGTAACTAACTGCTATCATGGAATGACCTATTGCGTAAAATTTCTGAAGTTTACAGGGAAAAGGGGGGTTCTATCCTTAAGAACCAGTAGAATGAAAAATATAGATTAAAAAAAAATAATAATACATCACTTGAAATAACATAAAATGAAAAGATGATAAACATGAATTGACAATAAACAAATTTCTTGGGTAAAGAGATTGTTAACAGCATGGAACGTACGTGTAATGTTTAAGTGCATTTCCAAATTCCAACAGCTATCAATGAACCTCTTGCTCTCCATGCAGCTCCCCATTCACACCATTGCTACTCAACTCACAGTTCGATGCATCATTCTTTGAAGCAGTGTCAGCATTCACACCATTGCTACTTGAATCACAGTCCGACGTTCCATTTTTCAAAATGGCTGAGCCATTGCCCTGGTCTTTTGGGACAAAAGAGGTCCATTCATTATTTTCTGGGTCAAGATATTCGACCGTGTTAAGGAAAGTCTTTCCAGTAAACCCACCAACAGCAAACAGGCGGTTACCGACGACACTCACACCGACATTAGCACGACAGGTGGTAAGAGATGGTCCGGCACTCCAGGAATCTGTATCAGGGTTATAGATCTCGACAGTGCACAAAGAATGAATACCATCATGTCCACCAACTGCATACAACTTACCTATGGCACAAAATTTTTTAATTAAATAGCTTTCTTACTGTGAACCAAATACATCAAAATAAAATAAATTAAAAACAATGTAAGTTTTTTGAAGTTATAAATAAATTAGTATCAAGTAATTGATTGACAAAGAACTATATTAATGTTAAAACTTCTTCCTCCTCCCAACAAAACCCAGCAAATTTTAAAAATTAATGCAACTTTAATAAGTTCAACTTAAATTTATATGGCTACATGTATTCTCTTGCCAAATGCAGCTATAGTTAGTATTTTATATGACACATTTGTAATTAAACTGAAAATTTAAATTATTTGAACACAATTTTTTTCCCCTATTTTGTTTTGAGAAAGTTAAGATCTAAAGAATAGTTTAAAGAGCTATAAAGCTTTAAAAGAATCCATAACTTACCATCATATACAGCAACTCCACATCCACGGCGGGCTGTGTTAAGGGCAGAAACTGCAATCCAAGTATCTGTTGCCGGATCGTATCGTTCAACAGAATTCAGACAGTTCCAAGAATCGCAACCTCCAACAGCATAGACAAAACCATTCATCGCTCCAACACCAGCTTGATAACGACCTATAAAAACATTATGTAAAAATATATTTTATAAAAAGAAATTTCGCATTTAGCTATAACACAATAGCTTATAGACACATTTGTTTATGTAATTAAAATAAAATTGTATTTATAATTTTCTTTTTCTTTAAATATAGAAAGTTTAAGCAATATCAAAATACAGATAGTATTAATTTGATTTTTTTTTAACATTTTTAAATTGCTAAATCAGAAGTTTTATAAAAGATAAGTATTAAAGCAAAAAAATAAATTCATGAATCAACAAACTTGAATCAGTTTTAAGCAAAAATTAAATATCAGACACGATTAGTTAAACCTGTATAATTTTATAGATTGATGTTTGATATTAAAATGCATAACCAAGACAGTGACAAAAAATTAAAATACCTGTAGAAAGTGGTGCCATAGAAGACCATGAATGACTTTCTGTATCAAAGATGTCACAGCGTTTTAATCCACGCTGTCCATTCCATCCACCTACTACAAATAGTTTCTTATCCATACTACAGACACCTATATTAAGAATGAATGCCATTAATTAACACTGTAAAAGATCTGAATAGTGTAAACACCCATTGTATGATAATAACAAATAAAATTCTAAAATATAATGCAAATTTTATAAACATAAAAAAAAGGGCTGAAAAAAAAATGAAGATCTGTATCCTCTGGACTTTCAAGCAAAATATATAATAACCTAACAGAAACAAAAAATATGCATAAAAGATGACAAAAAAATCTGGCTGTTAAGCTGGATGTGTATTAAGCAGAAGAATAAGAATTCCAACTGCACTCATAGCACAAATATTGTGAACTTTAAAAGGATAAAAAATTCTGAAATACTTCTAAAAGACATTTTCTATCCCATCAAATATTATCAACAGAATCGGTTAGTAATCAAAACTTTATCGACTGACAACTTCAATTGTTTTTAAACAATCAGCCCCTTTTGCTTTTTGTGAAAAATAACAGAAACAGATAATGGGCTACACCAATGCATATTTCAGAAGATAATTGGAGAAATTCTGTCCAATGATAATAGATAAAAATTCCGAATTGAACATAAATTCCACTATATTACCAAAAGTAACTGAGCACAAAGATCAAGATCTTCACAGCAAATACACTGTTGAATGAAAACAAGTATTAATCATTTTTGTACTGCTTTTGACTTATTACAATTTTGTCAACTTTCAAATTATCTGCAAACAATGATTTTATTTCAATTGTTCCTTTGCATTATATAATAACATATGGTTTATTCAAAACAAATATGTCGATAAGCAGTTATTTCAAAAAGAAAAATTATACATGCTTGATAGATTTTTACAATTCAAAACATAATAGTTGAAAATCTTTTTTTCTCATGAACATTAATTTATGCAAGCATTTGTATACATCTTGACTATTAATTAGTAATTTTGTTGCAATAATCTCGCTAGCATTCAATTTTCAAACAAGTGCAAAAATTTCAGCAGTCAGAAAATCAACTATTGTCTAAAAAGGAACTTGAACATTCCATATCTGTGAAAATTAGGCACTCTATACTAACTGAGATTTAAATAAAATAGAAGTCATATTTTGCAATTATATATCTCATATATTCAAGACATCTTCAATTCACTGCAAACTTTCCTATTTACCAATATACGATTACTTTTGGCAATGTAGTGAATTTTCCTTGATATTTCCAGAATTGCTGGAATACTAATCACATTCACCAAAACAGCCTTGTTAAATCAAATCACATCATCTGTAGAGTATAACCAGAACAAAAAACAAAAATCTTTTGTTGTACAAATAAAACAAATTAAAATTAAAGACAAAAAAAAATATCAAATTATAAATTTAAAAAATGAACATGCAAATTTTTGAAGTACATGAATTCCTAAAATTACAAAATAAATAGAACACATGTGAAGATTTGGCTGAAAAAAAATACAATGTTCTTGTAGTTTGTACACATCACAAAAGCACATTTAAGTTATAGTAGATGGTGGGAAGAAGAGATGTGGGTATAGTGGCACAGTAGTTTACTTCTCCATGTAAATTTTCATCTTAAACATCCTTACACAGAAATGCCATTGTGGAACACACTGCCAAGCTAAAACAAACATCTTCTTGAAGCAATACGAGGAGCTGAAATCTAATCACTAAGAATAGTGAAATTGTGGTCATGTTGCAGATCTTTCTTGCATCTATTTTCTTGCTTCACCTACGTTGGATGACTGATGAATATACAACCTGAAATTACACGAGAAAGGTAGAATTAAGTTTTTCAACTGCTCTTGCCCTCCAATCACACTGAGATGTAGCTAAATCTGCAGTCTAGCTAGAAGATAATATATTCCACTTTATCCCTATGTCCCCACCGGTTGTTATATATCTGTGAAAAATACAAATCAGTCTAATTAAAGCGCATAATCGAGGCACCAAATAATCAACAGATGATAATCAGGAACTGAACTAATTAGTTTAACCATAGATGACTTAACACACTAAACACAAACAACAAGACGAGGAAATCCAAAATACATAGTTAATATGATTATAAATATAGTAATTTAAATATATTCTTATCCATAACAATATACAACACTTAAAAATATTTTGAGAAGATCAATCAAAATAGAATATTTTTCAATAGCAGACATATAATTATGAAATTCTAATTATTTCATACGTCCATTTTATAAAAACATTCCATGAAATGTATACTAATGGATTAATATTCCGTAACAGATTAATAATCTTGCATATATAACCTTTTTTCATCTTCTTGTATGGTCAATGTAATTTTCCCAAACTGTATTTAATTTCTTCTATAAGTTTTAATCAATAATCATAAGATAATTTTATAATGAAAAAATTAATTCTAGAAACACATATTAAACTTGCCATAATTTTCTATGATGTTTAGCTTTCCATTCAACTAAAATACTTGTCATGGATGGATAAACATGGCAGAGATTGTTATTTTGATTGCCCGATAAAATACAATTGACTTTTCAAAACATTGATCAATGTATACAGCGTTAAACAAGCCATATTTATAGATGAATTTCTTTCACTTCAAATATTTTTTCCCTATAGCTATGAATAAATAAATGGCATATCTTCATAATGCAAGATTAACATTCAAATAAGTGAAGCATGATTGTGATTCTAGTCAATATAAAATGTCTCTTTATAGCTTAACATCAGTTTTTTAAATCAACAAAATGAAGTACTTTTTTAAAGAAAGGGTTATATTCAAGTTACTGAAATGCTTTATTTCAATCACTGGCAGCTTCATATAAAATAATTTCATTCATTTTATTCATATATTAGCATTTCATTCAATACAAATAACTCTTTTCTCAAAATTACCATTCATTTCATACTTTTTTATTATTGTTTCACTTTTTATGATAAAATTTAACAGCATAAAAATCTTTTAAAAAAAAATGCAAAGACATCATGACCATGACATCAAAGAAAACATCAGGATAAGAAATCCAAATCTGAAGTGGAATAAATTTCTCATTTGAAGAACATTCTCACAAATTTAATAATAATTTGTTTTCAAAATACAGTCAAAATTTCATCATTCTTCATCTTCTAATATTCATCATTCTTCATCTTCTAATATTCCCCATTTCTTATATACTTGATATTTTCTTTAAAATTTTCAATAGTAATTAAAATGTTTGTACCAGCAATCAAAGTAACATTTGTAAAAAAAATATATTCTATTCATGTAAGTTTAGGTTATGAATTCTTGATTACTTTATTTCAAAGGAACACAATCCTGATTTGTCTCAATTTTATACTAAAACTTTAAGAGAAGCTTAAATAGTAATTTAGAAGGTAATTATTAATAATGGACATTACTTTCCAACAAGTTTTTTTTTTTTATTAACTGCAGTATTTCTTTATCAGATTCAAAATAATTTACTATAAAGTTTATCTGTTTTACAACACAGAAAACTTATAAAACCTTTATTAATAAATTAATCAATGGAAAATATACCAATAAATTTTAATATTTCACTAAGAATACAGAAATAAAGTTAAAAGAATAAGTAATAAATGAATGAATGAAAATGAGTATCCCTTATTACTTTCTGCAAATAATACAACCAGCAAACACCCTTTATAACTTGTTTGTGGTATGTTTTCCCAACAAACATCCTATTTCTAGAAAACTATCAGCAAAAAAAAATATTGGCTGAGCTGTAATTATTTTTATTTGCCATTAAAATTCATTTGTTATAAAATCATTTGCAACTAAAATTCAGTTAAATAATCTGAAAAGTTCTTTTCACAGCATTATCAATTCTTCAAATAATTTGTATAAAAGTAAAATAAAAGTTACTATAAGTTTAAACAAACTTTACAAACTGTTATTTAACTTAAATGTATAAAGAAAATAGAAAACAAAGATAACTTGTAATAAAAACAGATCTTATTGAAAGTTTCCGATTTCTATCAACTGTGATATCCATATAAAAAAGTGAAACTGTCAAAATAGAATTCTTTATTCTTTCCAGTTCCCGATATCAAACGTGAAAGAATTTCAAACACATTTATTAAATAAATGACAAAATATAAAAACAGCTAAACTAAAAATTCAGACCTGTACTCAGGTAACAAAACTCTTATATGCACTTCAGAAATGTTGTTTGCCTCCACATAAAGATTTGATCTGTTTTGCTTAATTTCAATAAAACTGAGAAATAAAACAATTCAGATTTCTAAAACTGATAAGCTTTTTAAAGCAGTTCTGATTCAATGCCACACAAGACCACTAAAATTGTTTAGAGGCAGAAATAAAAAAAAAATGTATATCAAATTAATAAAAACTAAAATGAAAGAGAAAAAATAACCTGCATGTCATAAATTTTGCAAAAAAAATATAAATATAAGAACTGCTACTACCAACTGGAAAAAGTTTATTAAAAAAAGGTTTGCTGAAATACTAAAACACAAAAATCGACTTAAATTGTACAGAGAAAAGAGTTACTAAAAAAAAAAACCATTGAATCATTATAGAAGAACAAATTTATTTATGGAAATTGTGTGTTTAAGTCAATATACAGTTAAACTCATTATGTCAGTCTTTTATAAATTTGACTTTAATATTTAATTTTTTAAGGACTGTATTAATCACAGATACAGACCAACTGGTTTAGGTGTTATTCTCAAATATTTTAGCCACATCTATCATATGCAAATCATTTAATACAAGCTTTGAATTTTTAAAATTAAAAAGGCTTAACATTTATACACAATTTTAAAATAAAAGGACATTTTTACAATTTTTTTTTCTTTTAATTTTTAAACATTTTTCACATTAACTTTTATTTTATGTTTACAATTGTCTAAATATATAGTAAAATTTATCTAATGTACATATAATCACTTTTAAAGTAATTTAAATATCTGTAACTTCAGACAATTAAAATTTTGTACAAAAAAGCTGTAAATACAGCAAAGTAAATTAATAAGTCATATCCCCAGAAATAGCTATATGTTCAGAATGAATTGAAATGCTTATAATGTAATAAGATTACCTCAAAGAACAACATTCTAACATACCTGAATTAAAAAAGCAAACAAACAAAATGGAAAAACTTCAAATGCAACTTAATTTTAAACTTTTTTTTACATGTTTTTACAACAAAGCAATTGCCATATAATAGCAGTTTAATATAAAAAAATATTGAACTGTTGGTATTATTCTTTTAGTTAATTGTTTGAATTAACTTATTAAAATATGCTCTACTAAAGGAAATCATCCAAAGATATAGTAGACAACATGAAATAGGACTTTATCCCATAACAAGCAAGCATAGTACTAAAGTAAAAATGAACATCAGTGATGAAAAAATATATTCAATATTTTGATAAAATATATTCAAAATTTCTTGAAAAAATACCAGACTATAACAGTCTAAAGCCCATATTCAATAATTTACAACCAAAAAGAAAACTGACGATAACGATGTTCAGCTGAATAAAATATTCTACATATTTTCCAATTTCCATGATATCAAATATTAGAAGGAAACAGATCCAAATTAGATCATATATATATATAAAGAATAATTAAATAAAGAGATTCCAAAGAACAGAAAATACTAAACAAATGAATTCCATTTGTAACCAACAGTGATAAAATAAAGTAGCTCATATTGCAAGAAAAAAAAATTATATTAATCTAAACAGAGAAATAAGTTTAGAATACAAATACAACCAATACCATTTTTTCAATTGATGTAATTAAAAAAGAATTACATGCAATTAAAGTTTTAGAAAGACTTTGTCACAATGCAGTATTAGATGTGCATGCAATTAATTAAAACAAAATTGTTATCAACTGAAAGAATACTAGTGACATTTTAAAAGTGAAAGGATATGCGAATTAAACAGATTTGTTAATAAAAATTAAATTTTAAAAAGATTTTTTTATAAAGTTTTTATAATTATTTAGTAGTAATAAATCTTTTTTAAAGCTAATTTCATTTAAGAGACAAGATTTGCAAGTAATTAAAGAATTATATGATTCTAAACTATTTTTTAATGTTATTAAGCAATTAACTCAAAATTAAAAATAAAATGGACATTCATTCACAAAAGAAGAAAAAATATTATTACTTACAGTCTATAGTTAATTTTTCCCACATATTCTTCAATTCCCAACATACTATTCAACACAAATTTCAGAAATAAGAATTGTTAACACAAACCTGCATGAGATCGTACAGCAGGAAGGCCAGGCAACTGTTTCCAAGAGTTGGTTTCAGGATCCCAATATTCAGCAGATCCAAGTTCTTTCTGTCCGTCGCAACCACCCACAGCGTACACCTTGTTATTCACCACTGCAGCATTGAATCTTCCACGGGGAACTTTCATTGGCTGCATAGTTGTCCATTTGTTGGTGGAGAAGTCGTAAGATTCAACAGTTTTCAGACACTCTCCTCTGTCATATCCACCTAAATAAATATTTTAATTAAGGCTAATTAATATTAAAATACAAAATCAGGCAAAAGCTGAAAATTTATTATATATACATACACACATTTGTAGATAAAGGGTTGAATCATGTACTATTTGAGTGTATGAATAAGTTTCAATTATTCATAATATTAAAGCCTAAATGTGTTAAACACATACACAGCATAGATTTTGTTTGTGACTATCAGAAAAAAATATTAGTCACTAAGCTTTACACATTGTATTTTTGTATAAGATATTTTCACTGATATTTGATGAATCAAAACTTATTATATCTGAAACCCAAGTGTATACAACTCATGGCACTTTAGGTAATATGCAAATTTGTAAGCTTAGTGATTTTTGTAAATTATTTATTTTATATCTTTTTATGTTCTTCCTAAATTTAACTATTGAAAAGTTATTCAATTTTTACATTCATAAATGATCACATTTTGATACAATGTTAGATGAGTAAAAAAATATAGAAAGGATTCAAAATGAATTTTTCATCGTAGGAATCTTAGAAAAAAAATGCCTATCGAAAATTAAAACAATTTTAAAAATGTAAGAAAATGAAAGTAAATTATGAGAAAATTTTATAGAATGCATTTAATTAATAATGCAAAAAAATTATCTATCAAAATGTAATTTTCATCTAAATTCTATATTTGTATAAAGTTGACCCAATTTTGTGATACATTTAACATTTCTATGTTATATTATGTATAACATATCTCATCTTTATTAAACTTACCACAAACCAGAAGCTTTCCTTCTAATTCAGCTGTTCCTACAGCACATCGAGCAGAACTCATGGGAGGAACAATAGAATAGGTGCTGATCTTCTCTACTGAAGCATTTCTTGAAGAGAAGGGACTGTGATTTGGAGAATGCACTCTTTGTACAATTGATAACACTGTTAATTTTCCATAACCAGAAATAAGACCTAGCATACTATTTTCTGCAAATAAATACAAGCCGTCAAAATCTGTTAAATATAATGCAACACACAATTTAAATAAACAATTTCTATAAATTTTTTTTTTAACCTTGTCAAAATATATAAATGCCATTATTTCAAATCAATGCTAAAACCCTTTACAAGTTTATTAATTTGAATATGACATTTAATAATTGATCATATATAAGTTTTTATTTTAGAAAGATTGATTCAACTGAAGCTTTTTCAGTTGAATCAATCTCTCTCTAAAATAAAAACTTCTATATGATCAATTGTTAAATTTTTTTTATTTCAATATGATCAATTGTTGAATATGAAGTATTTTCATGAAAGAATTTTTTAATTTTATGTTTGAGAAAATTCAAACAAAGTTGGAGAAATCACAATATAAAACTTCCATATTTTTCCTTTGTATTCGTGTATTTATAAATTCTGTGTCATTGTTGAAAATATGGAATTTTGAAATTGGATGGTCCATTTTGAATAATCCTGTATTTACTGTATCAATTAGCATTAAAAAGAAAGAATCCTTATCAGACCTTTATGGAATCTGTGTATTAATATATGACAACTCCCAATAGAATAACAATATCTTGTTAAATTAAATGATTGCTAGCATTTAATGGCTTGAAATGTTACAAAATTAGATTAAGTTTATAATCAAATGAGTAATTGATTAAGGCTTTACTGATTCTTATGTACAAAAAAGGAAAACATTAATTTATTTTTAAAAATATTCTCATTCTGATATACTATTCAGGAAGGGAAGGGGGAATCCCTAAAGAACATAACGCACAAGAAATTAAATTCCAAAACTCACCTCCATTGATTGCAGTCACAATAACTCTCCAATCACTTTCCTCCTCATCAGACATAGAAGATAACGATGAATTCGAATCAGATTTGGTGAACAAAAATTGGCGTGGTTTAGCCGGCATTTGGGAGGAAGATTTCTTTCTGGAATTGCCAGAGCTTGAAACGGATACTTTACTGGAAAGCTTTTTATAGTCTTGAATTACTTCAGAATCCTGGAGATCACCATTTTCAATGTCACTGCAGTCATGCAAAGTGCGGTCTGTGTTTAGATACAACATGTGCACCTATTATGAAGTGTTCAAATTATTAAGAATATTCACTACATAAATATATACATATATTTTTTTAATTTCTTTCACTTAAAGAAGTTTAATAAATAATTAAATATTGGTGTCATTCTTAAGTATCAGTAATTATCTGAACTGCTTCAAAACTTATTCATACTAGCTAATAAACTATTTAATAATGAATGAAAATATCGTAAAATTACCTTGTGGGCCAAGTCTTCAATCCTGACACTTTGGTCTTCAATAATAGTCTTTACCCAATCCAAAACCATATCACATAAGTGTTTTACATTTGTGGCATTCTTTTCTTCATGACTGTTTTGCAACAGTTCAACAGGAATAGTAGGCAATGCAAGAAAATCTTTAGTTTTAACCACTTCATTGATCTACATATTAGGAAAAAAATGAAAATTAACTATTGAAAAGTACAATTTAATTAAAGAATAAGTTTACAAAACCATCAAATATACATACATTTTGACGAACGAAGCTATCAACTTTACTGAGCAAATCAGGATTTGAAGCTATGCCTGCAAGCGATCGCAAACCTTAAAATGAAAACAATTACATTGTTAATTCATATCCAGATATTTTTATGCATTTTAAAAATGAAATAATATTTAAGATATTAAATAAATCAGTTATTGAATAAATAATTAAGTTCCTTTAAAAAATAATAAACTAACTTACTAATACAATTTTCTGATGTTATATTTTCCACAAGATATTTGCCACATTGCTTTGCAGCAGAGGTCATACGTAATTTACAAGCAGCAACATATGTAGCCTTAGCTAATTTTGGTGGAATTTCAAGCCTATAATAGAAAACATTAATTATCGATAACAATTTCATTATTTTAAAATATATGAATTCAAAGATACAAGAAGGTGTTTCTTACCTGCCAGTATATGCATAATTTACAAGACTCTCAAATGCATCATAATCAAAACTTCCACTCAGTTTATACTGATTACTGACAATTTTGTTTTCAGCTGTGAAGATATCAAATAAATATGGACTGGCACTAGCCAACACAGCACGATGAGCATAGACTTCTTTAACATCCTGAGATGCCCCAACCTGTATTTAAAAAAAAAAATTATTTTCTATAATATATATTTAATTTAAATGCAACACTTTTGAATTTGTATTTAGTTTTAAATAGTTAGGATCAGAAATTAACTGTCAAAATAATATCTTACGTGAAATAAACACAATTGTGTCTGCCAATAAGGTTTATTATTATTATTTTGGGGGGGAGGTTAAGAACTTTGTTTAAATCACAGTTCATATGCAGAAAAACTAAATTCTTTTTATATAAAACACTTATTAGACCTATTTTGGTCTATGGCCCTGAAACTCAGACTTCGACAAGATCTGATGAGCCCATTTGAGTGGAATATTTTAAGGATTATTCTTGAAGCCGATCAATCACTTTCCTCTGTTTCCTGTGTTGAAGAAAATGGCACAACACAGAAATATGTAAATGCTATGAAGACCCAGATATTATACAATTTATTAAAAGCTCAATAGATTAAACTGGGTCCTTCATATATTTAGAATGAAAGATTTAAGCCCTGTAAAAAGGCTCCTTTTGGCAAAGGCACAGGGACAAAGAGGAAGAGGCCGAAATTGCTATGGATAGACAGAGTAGAAAAACTATTTTGCTGTACTAAAGGTTAATAATTGGAGGACCATTATCACCCAGAGGAATGTATGGAAATCTCTTCAAAGGAAAGCCTTGGCCCACTCTGGGCTGTCATGCTATTGATGAATTTAAATGCAATACGATTTAAATTATTTATTAATTTTAGTTGAAAATTTTGCTTTGTTCGTAAATTTCTTTTCCTTATTTGTATATTAGTTTCTTTGATTATATATAAAACTTTTTACAGAAAAAAGATTTATATTCTGCATTATAATTAACATAAAATATTTATATAATATAAAATTGATACCACAATAGCAACAGAGGAATTTAATGGTTATTTCTTTTTTAGTTAATATTATAATATTCCCCCTTCATGAATTTTAAAAGTTTTGATAAATTTCCAAAAAATAAGTTATATAAACAAAAATTAATTTTAAAATAGATTTTTCTTTATTAAAATTGTCAGACGTCTTCCATATAAAATCTAAATAGAAAAATGCCATTTAAGAAAAAGTTTTTAATGATGAATTTAAATTATTCAAGCATGTAGCAAAGACCTGGATCCATAATTTAAAGGATCCAATTAAGAACATTAAAATGCAATTTTGTACTTCTGTCTTCAAACAGTTCATTTTAAAACCTATAGATGAATTCGTAATATAAATTTAGAATTATTTCTAAACTAAAAACAGTTTGATTTTTTATTTTCACACTTTAAAAAAAAAAACATTTTCTAAATCAGCAATTCTTTTTTTATATAAAAGTAACAAAACAAATATTTTATTGAAACCAATTTCAGCCAATCTATACTCGATTAACCAGATTTTAACCAACATAAAATTTTAATTACCTGCAAAGTAACATCACAAAACTGCCTGTTTTTACGCAGCTTATTCAAATTGTCAAACATCAATTCCCTATAAGCAGTATCATCAAATACAAACGCATTTGCCTGCTTCATTTCCTTCTCAGCTTCCTTAACAGCCATCTTTTCAGTTTGAGATGTTTTACTCATCGCAAAACCGTTAACAGGAGGATTACTAGAAATGGAAAAGAAAAAAAAAATCATTTTTCAAACATTGATTGAATTAAAGAAGTATATTTTACACTTTTCATTTTAAAATGTTATCTAAAAAAATAATTCCCACACACAAAAAGAATATTTAAGTAGATATCATACGACTAAATGGTTCAAAATTCAGAGTTAATTTACTTAAATTCAATTAAAGATTAATTTAAAATTTTTCTTTAGTTTTTATCAGGCTCATTTTCAACTGGGGTGCGCAGATCTACCTCCCCATGGTGCGCCTGGTAACACTTTATTTTTTTTGCTAAAAGAACTGCAACTTGGCTTTATTGTTAAATTAATGAACTCTGTTTCAGCATGTTTTGTTGTATTATTTTGTTGTTGTTGTATGTTTTTTTTTGTTGTTCTTTTTTTGCTGTAACTGTTCATAATCTGCCATTGGAAATAAAAAATTTTTCAATTGTTATTGAATTAAATTTAAAAAATGTTTAAAAATTAGGAAAAATTCTTAAGAATGCTTTAAAATATTACATGGAAGAAAATTGGATATCTAAAATAATTATTTATAACACATCAACATATTTCAAGTAATAGCTAAAAGGCAATTTAAGGCTTGATTATCAACATATGTTAAGGACATGATACAGAGCATATTCTCCCCTTTACTATTATTAAACATGAATGTATCAAATATCTACTTACAAATAAAACAAGCCTGTAATTTGAAATCTTATTTTAAATTTTATAAAAATGTTTTCCAGATTAAAAAATAAATGAGTTTCAAGATATTTGTAACTTCTAAATAGATAAAAAAATATTGATGAAAAAAAAAAAAAAAAAAATTCAAACAGCTTTCAAAATCGGAAATTAAAAAAAATAATTTTTTCTAAATGAAAGAGAAAAAGCTAAAATGCGAATAAAATCACTAAAAATTTTAACTAAAAATGCATTCCAATATTATATATTTTTTTTAAAAAAAAAAAAGCTTTCATTATTGGTAAATGTTTTATTTAAGTCTTATATCAAATTTAATAATTTAAAAAAAAAATCAGAATAAAATCTAAACAGTAAAAAAAAATAATAAATAAAACATTGGAAAAAATTCATAGAAACATTAATGCTAAAAAGTATAAATATTTCAACATTTAAATTATTTAAATATGTAATTTATTAATAAAATATAAACTAATCCACATCAAAAAGGAAAAAAAAAGATATAATTCCTTTTTATATGAACGAAATGGAATATTTTGCAAATATTCGTCCATAATAAGGTGAATAGTTAAAAATAGGTAAGAAATTAACATTTTTCTCGAAATTAATGGTAACAAGTAAAACATTTTTACCTTGTAGTCGAAGGCATAGCGGATTTCAAGATCCACCAGACGATATGCAAGAAATACACTTTGAATATATGAAACACTTAAACACCACGGGGGAAGACAGAAAAAAACCTTAATCTGCGATGCGCAAGATGCTTTCCTTCGGAGAAGCTCCCAAGCAATAATAATTGAAAACGTAGGATGTGTATCGACTAGGATGTGGAATTGAACTAAATTGCTAACCGGCACGAAATGAGGGTTCGCAACATCCAATAGCGGCAACGTGTCCCATTTGCGCACGTTACCAAAGAGGTGCGTTTGAAAGGATGCCAAGAATAAAAACAGGAAGAAAAAAAGGCCTGCAGGAAGTCGCCAAATCAGCCAAAGAAAACAACTACACGTCGAGTTTTTCTTTTACTATCATAATTCAGTGCAAGGCAATTCTTTTGTGTGTGTGGAATAACTCGTAAAACAGTAGAAACAAATATGCCACGAATTGAATATCTCCACATGTTACGCTTTCAAACGTGACTTGCATTACAAATATAAAAATTGAACAGCTCAAATATTCAATGAATGGTTTCTTTATATCAGTGCATATTTGCCGATTCTCTTGTTTCTTAATTTAATTGAAATAATCATGTAGCCCTTCACTTATATACACGGAGTTCTTTGAACCTAAAAAAAAGGCAAATATGCCTTAGGTCTCCGACGTCAGAGTCTAATCTGTTGGCAGCAGCATGCAAAACACTGCTTTCAGAAACAAGGAGATTTGATGGCGATTGTGACAACGTCTGTAAAAGCGTCTTGCATTGATAGGCAGGTTGCCTGGTGGGAGTTTTTCGAGTTTCCTCATACACAACATGCAAATGTAGAGCAAATACACTTTAAAAGTTCTCCCCTGCCTATCCCTGCCCGTCGATAGACAAATCGTACTATAAATAAATAAATAAATAAAAGTAGCCACCGATGTTCAATAAAAAAAAAAGTATGCTTAAACTGAAATTAATAATTCTATAATAATTATTTAAAATATTCTTAGACCTTCATAGGAAAATGATTTCAGATACATTTAACCATTACTCTGAATAGAGTAACAAGATGAAATCGGGACTTATATCTCAATCAAAGCACGTGTGTTTATTGACAGAAGGGAGGAGAAAAAAAAAACCTAATGTTTTCAACCACAAATTTTAAGAATTCCTACCGAAAAGAAAGAAATTATATTTTCGGTACTTACGTATTAACGGTACCTTGGCGACAGACTTGGCGGTTTTTAAGTGTCGCCAATGTAACAGCTACTAAGGTTACCAAACCAATAGAATAGATTGGTGCCACTTAAAAACCGCCAAATCTGTAGCTGCGGTTGGCGCGTGTGCTCTTTATTGGCGCAACTGTCGCGAAGGTACCGTTAATACGTAAGTACCATATTTTCTTACAATTATTAAATGAAGTTTCAAACCTCCTAAATATTGAAATCAAAGATTATATTCAAATTTTGTACTGTCATATTATTTCATTTACGTACATGTTAAATATGAAGAGTAAAATATTAAATTTTTATACAACAAATAAATGCATTTACAGTTAAATCATACAGAAAAACTAAACGGTTTTCATCGTTTTATAATTACAATTTCAGAAAACAGGCATAAATTCCTCGTTATTATAAAGTTTGAAAGTCATAACTGAATCATAAGTCTGTTTCCTAATGTTACATTGTCAGTGTCCTCTACATATTCTATGTATTTTTTTTTTTTTTTTTTTTTTAATATTATATCGTCAATTAATCAGATACGTCAGTTTCAAATTTTTTTTAAACTATTGATACTCTATTTTATTGCCTCGATAAGATACGACGTAATGAGGTCTAAGAAAAACATTGCTATGACAACTTTTACATAACAAACATTGTCTGACTTCTGAAGGCGCAGTATGATCCAAAAAAATAATTCCATTTGTTAATGAATAAGTCACAAGATGCGTTATGTCAAGCGTGGATACCGACACATTGTCAAAGACACCAAGTTAAAAAAACAGGTCACGTCGATTTTTTCCAACTTTTTTTATTTTTCCTATGCTGGCAAAAATAGATCATATTCTTTTTAAAAAGATATTAAAAGCTTTTAATTATAGTTTGGTATGTGTTATAAAAAACATACTTGAAAACATGAAAGGATATAAATAAATATCGAATTACCTTTAACGTCAGCGTTAAAGTGAACAACTTTTTTTTTTAGTTAAATTCTCTCAAATTTCCGAGTTGAAATATGGGTGAAATTGTACGTCTCATTATTAATCATTATGTTGTGATCATAAACATTCAAAAGTCTTCACACTGTCAAATATATGACGTATTTAGTTCATATTTACTTTAGGAGTTTAATGAAAATACTTAACGTTTAATACTTTTATTAAGCTGAAAAGTTATTTCTAAGCTTTGAAAATCAAAGAAAGATGTCACCAATAAAATCATTTTGTACACAGAAATTACGAAAACAAATGTTTCCAGTTTTAAAAAATAGTGTTTATTTACTTCCCAAATACAAATAAACATTCCAACAAAATATAGCTTTAAGAGAAATGCATAATAAATTATAAGTTATTATTTTTTTATTATTAGCTCTATAAGGTTATTTCACATGAATATGCCAAACAGTACAATGATACAGCAAAAAGAGACTTCTAAAGCCTTTAATCCCATTTTTAAAAGCATTAACTTTTGCATTGTGTTGCAATTTTATTATCTCAAAGATGTGTTAATGCGTTTATTTAAATTCTATGCTGTTCAGTTAGCATGCTTCCAAGGAACACCCATCCCCGAGTTTCTTTTCGGAAACCGTGTTTCTAAGAAAAACCCTAGGTCACAAGGCTACCCCCTCAATTGCCAAGCAAGAAATATATAAGTTGGCAATTTAAATCAACGTTCAGCAACAGATGACGTTACCCTAGGTGACTTCTCCGTCTAGAAATAACCCTGATACAATGCTGAACTTTTTCGAATGTTTTCACTTAAAAAATCGTTTATTTACTACCCAAATAGAATAAATATTCTAATGAAAATATAGTTTTATTTTTAAGTGAAATGCACAACGAATTATATGCTGGTGTTGTTTTTTTAAGCACCATAATGTTATTTCACATGAATATGCCAAACAGTATCATGATACAACGAATAGAGACTTCTAAAGCCTTCAATACCATTTTTTAAAAAAGCATTAACTTTTGCATTGTGTTGCAATTTTATAATCTCAAAGTGTTCATACGTTTATTTAGATTCTATGCAGTTCAATTATCGTGCTTCCAAGGAACACCCATCCCCGAGCTTCTTTTCGGAAACCGTGTTTCTAAGAAAACCCTAGGTCACAAACGCTACCGGGATATCCCCCCCAGGTGCCAAGCAAAGAGATATATACCAAGTTGGCAATCTAAATCAACGTTCAGCAACAGATGACGTTACCCTAGGTGACTTCTCCGTCTAGAAATAACCCTGGTACAATGCTGAACCTCGCCTTTCTTCGAAGTTTAACTAGACTGCATGTTGCCAGAATTACCCCATCCTCGCCCTACTTCCCCATTCCTTTGTTTAATTTTACTCAGACAGGCAAAAACCGAAGGCCGCGTGCTTCACTCCTCCTGCAAGACTTGCATCCAATTGAATAACATATACACATAACACAAGGTCTAAATATATTTGGAAAATAAATTACATTGGAGAATAAATGGAGAGGGAGGTTCCATTTCGATTTAAATATACTTCTTACAGAGTCTTAAGTATAAATAAAAGACGGTATAACGCAAATAAGATATAGTCTTTATATCTTATCTTGATTGTAACATTTGTTTTTTTATCGAATATATAGCTTAAAATTGAATAGTTTCACGTTGAAAATTGTCTAGACCAGAGAATGAAGTCAATGTCAGTTCATCTTCTGTCATCATGCCAGTTTATCATAAATTATAAAAAGCCACATCGTAATAGTTAGAAAAACAAAATTCAAAATTTCACTTAATTAATTTAATATGATTACATAAAGCATAAACATAAAGCAAAAAGTTCTACATAAAGCATAAACATACAAACGCAAGAAAAAAATGATTAAAGTGCCAGAAAATATAAAATATCAAAATTTGAATTATACTTCTTACCAATGCATTTTTATAACATTTGAGGAAGAGCTTTAACCGAATCTTTGAAATTTGGTATATAATTTGTTAAAGCTGTTGTAGTAATCTTGCAAAATACTAATTGGTTAAATATTAGAATCTAGAACTAATTTTAGAATTTAGAATTTTAGAACCAAAAAAACTCATTTATATAAAAAAAAATTGGAATTAGTAAGTTTATTTCCCCCTTCATTATTTCAATTCTCAATGGGAGCCATACTTACATTTTGTCGTTCTATGGTCATTTTTTGCACATTTTAGGTTAATTAGACCGGGACCTACAGTTTAACGTGGATTCCGAACCACTCACAAACATCCACGCCACTGCCAGAACACGAACCTGAAGCCTGTGGTACCAAAGGTGAGAGCGCTAGTCAATTGGCCATCAGGCCGTTCCATACTTTACGGAGAATACCGCATTTATCCATCTTGAACTAGACTGAGAGGTAATAATTTATATACAGAATGTCTTGGCACCAGGATTACAAACTACTGGGGCGGAAGGGCATGCCTAGACGACTCAAAATCACATAGCAATAAAGAGTCGAGAGTGCTTCCTTGACACAACAAACATTAGAAATGGAAGAAAACTCACAAGTGACAAGACAATCCATCAACAAAATTAGCATAACAGTAACAAACATAATGCGTGTCGTTTTCACGCTTCAGACGTTGCAGCGGGGCATCCCGGCATGATGCGGCCCTCTTATATCATCACTGGTGCAGGACTCCAAAGATGCTATGATTGGGAGTATGCCTCATCGAAATTCATTGCGCGTATAAGCGCTGTGCATTTAGTCCCGTAAGACAGATGCATATCAGCTAGTTCCGCTTTCGTATGATCAGCCAACATACGGAAAGCTCGGAACTTCCACATGAGTCAACGTCATCTACCATGTCTTATAAGCATTTCTGACGAAGTATTGTTATGCTATTCTGAATCGTCTAATCCTACCCCTCTTAGATGCTTGTAAGTCTGGAGATGAGACTTCATGTACATATTAATTGATATCTGGCTGTAGGACACGATATCTCACAAGTTGGAAGTAAATCAATTGTGGTCGAATATTTCAGCTTACGAATGTCTATCCTTTTATCCAACTGTTCGACTCTGAAGAACAACGCAATAGAAAATATTAATTAACTAATCTAAAATTAAGAACTGTCAATTGTTCGTGAAGAGTGATCAAATATCAAATGCATTTTACTAGCAATCAATCCATTTACGATTACTATTGGTCTATTTTTCATACTTGAGCAAATAAAAAGCTTAGTTTCACAACCTTAAAGCAACGTTCAATTTTATTGTTGAATGTTTTCATATTCTCAAATTCAATTGAAAACAAACAAAATAAACATGCTTAAAAACTTGGCTTACTTTCATATATCTGGATATATAAAAAAAAATTATAGTTACATTCGGTATAAAGACGGAATAATAATTTATAGTGTAATATTTTAACATTATTTATAACATATCTTAGAAGTTGTAGTACCATTATACAATTTAGTGCGCTGAAAGTTTATTTTTCTGCAAAAAATTTAAATTTAAATGCAACAAATAAATTCATAATTCATTCATACTTCATAAACAAATATATTCATATAATTTTACTAGAACTTCACTTCTTGCAAAAACTTTTAGAAAAAGTATAGAAGTACACGAAAAAAAAGAAATCAAAAAGCGAACGAACAACTTTTCAGAAACACGATCAGTTTGTATAAACAAAGTCATTAATAGAATTCGTTATGCATAAATTATATTATGTGCTTCGTAGTTAGTACTATAAAAAATATTAAAAAAAAAAAAGAGAAAATTTTAATTAATTTACTCAAAGTACACATAAGTTATACCAACGCAACTGAAAATCATCAGATATATAAACATGGTTTTGATCTACCACTATAATTTTTGCCGTACACTCTTTAATGTATGAATGATATATATGATTTAAAATATTCGTATTGTTTAGGAATATTATGAAAAACAGCTATTAAATCCATTCATAACCTTAACAAATAAGAAAAATTTCTATTCTATTTCTTACTCTAAATGTGTATCAGAAAAAGAAAAAAGCTATGAAAGTATGCCACAAAATAAATTCGCATTCACAGAAACAATATGCTACTTCTCTTTCAAATATACAAATGGTAGAAGTCAAAAGAGGGGGAAGGAATAGAAGAAAGAAAAAAAAACTGTCGGCTAAAATAACTCCCACTGTTGGGGGGAAGGATTGAATATTTATTCTATTTTCTTCTCTTCACAGTAGTCACGTGCGGCATTCGGAAGATTCACGTGTATTTAAATGCCGGTCGGAAACGTCGTCACCTATGATGTAATTTGAGTGAAGATTTCCTCGGTTGCAGACATTTTAAAGGTCGACTGACATGATAAAAAAAAAAAGGGGGGATAAAATTATAACAATGTTTTGAATTTACTATTTTAAAAATGTTTGCATATAAAAAGCTACAGAAAAAAACATAGGAGAGGAAAACTTTGATTGAAAAATTCGGTTTTTTAGTTAATAATCTTTGTTAATGTTAATTATTGTCATTAATGTTATTATTGTCAATGTTAATTATTGTCAATTAATGTTATAATGTCATTGCTTCATTTTTTTGTTTTATGTACAATAATTTTAGTGTTTTTGTATAGAAATTTGATTTTTTTTCAATGTACAAAAAAGCAGCAGGGAAAAAGGTCATGATAATCTTGTATGTCCTATTCTTTGATGATTTTCATTTTTTAGAATAAAAATATGCCTGGATATTTAATTAGCATAATTATTTACAAAATTTTAGACTAGATGGGCCTGTTTTTGGGGTTTTTTTTTTTTTTTTTTTTGTAATAAAGAGCGCTTTTATATAAAATACTTTTATTTACTCATAAATTTAATGCATTTAAAAAAAATTTACAACTCTTCAAATTTTTTTAATCTAAAAAAGATTTATATATAGAAAATCAGATCTTGCATCAGAAAAAAAAAAAAAAAAAAAAAAAAGTTGGACTATATATATACTACTAGGTTGTCATACTATTCCCTCTCTCCTATTCAATAATTTAATAATTTAAAGTTTACGACAAAACATACCAATACTATGAAATAAGAATGTTAATTTAAAAATTTCTAAAACACGAATATTACAATATACCCCCAAAATACAAATTGCTTCTATAATAATAAAATTAAGTTAAATTCCATATATATCACTATTCAAATTTATAACAAATGAGTGAATCTATAGCTTGAAAACAAACTTTAAACTAAGATCATTAGATAAATATGATTTTAATTAATCAATATTATAGCCTTAATTTTTAAGTAATTTTAAATTTGAATTGATATAGTGCACAGAAAGTAACTTAATAAAAACATTAGACATCCTAATAGGAACAAATTTGTCCAACAAATATATATATATATATATATATATATATATATATATATATAATTTTAATGAAAAAAATACATGTGTTTCATACAAAATCAAATTAAACTTTAATAATGCAAAGATTTAGATTTTGACTCTAGAGTGTAAAAAACTACAAGTTTGATTCTTATCTTTGGTAATAAATTTTACCATTATTAAACTGGCTGTGTAGCTTTTCCTGATTTCCTCATATTTAACATCTATATACAATTTCTTAATTTAAGATTCAATATTTAACATATCTACATTTTATTTGATCAATACCTTATGGGAAAAAAAAAAAAGATTCTTAAAATAACAGCACATACTTTATATATGGTTTGTTTGCTTGCTTCGAATTAAAGTTAAATACACACAGAATTTGAATTGTTAAAAGTAAAGTAAAGTAAGGTATGTCATTCAATTTAAGTAACTTTATTATTAGATCTAATAATATTTAATAGACAGCATACTTTGTAAAAGAAATATTTAATATTAAAAGTTTTTGAAACTATAATATAAAAAACTATATAAAATTAATTATGATTAAAATAAGTATATTCCTTGTCAACAATGCCACATCAAATTATATAAAGTTATTCTATAACAATAATAAAAATAATAATAGGTAATCTTTAATATTTTACTAATTTAAAATACTATGCAGTTTTGATTCAAAAGCTAGAACTACAAAAAAATGTTACTTAAGAGTCACAATTATTTTTCATCTAACATTGTTCAGTTGTTTTATTGCACATCAAAATATTTTCAGATGATATTTTAAACATTTTCATTAAAATGAAGAAAATATAACTGTTTCCTAATTATTTTATTAATACTGTTTCATTTATTTTCATAATTATTTTTATAAAATGTCAGATTATTTTCACAATATGGATTCAACAAATGCAATTTCACTAAGAAAACTGATAATAAATGCAAAATATAACTAATGAAACATGTATTTGAATAGATCATAATATTGCTATACTTTTTAAATAACATGAATTAAAAGTTATAGATTATATAAATTTATGCATATTTATTATTAAATTAATGAGAAATCAAGATGAAATTATTGATTTATAAAGAAATATTACCAACAACATGGAGGCAATCCCACATAACTTAGTATAAAATTACTTTAAAATAAAAACAAATCATTTAGTACCTCCAACAAAACACCATTCCTCATATCTACTTTATCATAAATTAAAATATATTGAAAAGTAGATTTTCAACTAAGAACATAACTATTCAATAAAAAAATATATAAATTAATTTATAGACAATATTAATTGTAACTATAAATTTTAGAACATAATATAAAAATACAAGCATAAAAAATTTTCTCAAAATATTATTTAAAGTATGCCCTTAATGACAATTACCGGCAGAATATAAACATAAATCATACTATAAAAAAAATTCCATTACGCTAAGAATTCACAATACTGCAGGAAATTTACTAGGTTTCTTGTTTTGAAAACGAAAAAGAAAGTCAGTATTAGCAAATAATTTAACAAGCAGATATATATATATAATATATATAAAAGTTTTATTTGAATTATTTACTTTTCCCAAGATTAAAATTCAATTAAAAAAAACAACGCCGGGGTAAACAAAATGAAAATAAACTTTTAATATATTATGGCTTGCTAACAACTTAAAACTATATTTAAATAATGGATATCTCGTACTTCATAGCAACCATATTTTAAAAACTTCAATGACAAACTAAGTGCAAACCAAACAAAAAATAGTTATAAAGATATTAAAACGAACAAGGTGTCATTAATTAGAATAACTACAAAGCAACAAGTTGAAGAAGAAAAAAAAAAAAAAAAAAAAAAAATAGAGTATTTTTATTTACCTTATAGAAAATTTAGCTAGCCAAGCCAGCTGATACACCTGTGTCAAGCATCCATATTTAAGTTGTTACAAACTGCGTATAATACAATAGCAGAAATTTTGATAACGAAGGAAAACCCTACGTTATATCAATGACCGGTATCAAGAGGAAGTTCTCAACAGAAGTTGAGGTTTTTAATCTCGGAAAACAGCAATAACAGACGAAATACGGAGTAACACAGAAATCCGGTTGAAACCGAATCTTCTATACCCATTTACAAAATTTCCGAAGCCCACTTGGCGACTGGTTTATTGATTTTTGGAACTTCATATATTGCGCGCGTATTTTGCCGCCAGATGGCATACCTTAGGATATATTTGGCGCTATGCCAACAGAAATCCCGCCTTTGAGCTGTTGAATAATTTTAGGTAATAGAATATAATTTTTTCTACAGCAATATCAAATTGCTGTATAACCCTTAAAAGTGAAAGTGAAAGAAATTTATATTTCTATTTATCAGTGCATACAAACAGAATAAACCTAAAGATAAAAATGATTTGAATAGAAATCTTAAAATATTCTAATCAAATTATTTGACAGAAATTGATTAATATGCTGATTGTGCCTTTATTTCATAACAAAGAAAAATAAAATTATGCATTTTGGTGTCAAATTATGAAACTAGCAATAATAGTAATTGTTCAAAGGAATATCCTCTGTTTAGAACACGTATGCCCAATCTGTTTAGATGGTTACTATTTATAATTCATTGGCACTTATTTAAATTTATTATGTTGTTCATTCTCTTTAAGAATGGTCATAGATGTGGTAAAGTGAACTTCAGACTTATTATAACTAATGCTGCTATTTTTATCATTATAAAATTTCTATTTAAAACTTATTTTACCGAATTTTTTTTTTAACAAAGACGTCTTTATTTATCTTTAAAAAGATGAAAGAAAAAAAAAAGGACATGGATTGAATTATGGTTCAAAAGTTTCTCCATGAATAATTATGCTTTTTTAGTATCTCGAATTTTAATGAACATTTTGAACAAGAAATACATTTACCCAATTTATTAGATTATTAATAATATCAATAATTAACTTTTCATATTTAGCTACAGATATAATAATATAATCCTAAATTGAGTCCTTTCTTTCTAAAATAATTGTTTTTAGCAGTGGTGGAGTTAATTAAAATTATTTATAAAATTCTGATGCCTTTTCATTTTAATGGCTACTATTAGTGTCATCTCATTTTAAATTTGTTGAATTACTGATTGCTATCTTTTGATTCGCTATTGATTTCGTAATTTTTTTTAAACTTGGTTTTATTATCTGAGTTGATATTTCAAATTGTGATGCAATACATTGTAAATGCTAGTGTTAATTTTCATTCATAAAATAACTTTTTTTTTTTTTTTTTTTTTTTTTTTTTTTTTGTAATTTAATATATCCATTCTTGTTCTTGGATCTTTTCCCAATATGACACAATGCTAAAAAGTCACTTCTGAAAGTCTTCCAAAAGATATTACCTCATCCCTCCCCCTCTTTCAGGAAAGGACATTGACACATTGAAGTGGTCTTCATCATAAAATTTCGACAATTTAACGAATTGACGTTGTGTTGTGTGAATTTGTGACGTACTAAAGGCATGTTCATCCACATTGGGGGGGGGCAATTAGTTGAACAACGTATAGATTAAATTAGCATTAATGTTTGAAAACCATTTTATAAAATATCATCTATTTTGAACAATAACATTATCAATATACATAATTAACATTTATTTTACTTTATGGAGGGTCTGATGGCCGAGTGGCTAGCGCTCTGGCGTTCGGTACCACAGGTTTCGAGTCCCGGCGGTGACATGGATGTTTGTAGTTGTTCGGAATCCACTTTAAATTGTAGGTCCCGGTCTGTTTAGCCTAACGAGTGCAAACATGGCCATAGAGTGACGAACAAAACCAATTACTTTATGTAACCAGTTTATTAATAATGTACTAAGAATACATTAATGTCGTTTATACAATTTAATATTAAAATTAATACCTCTATGTGAAAACCTTAAATTGCTCATAAATGAATGCTTTGTCATATCATCTATTATGTTTCCTATATTAATCCTTTTTAAATACTATTTCTGTTTATATAAATCTTCTAAATGTTGTTTTTAGTGTTTCACCTATAAATTCATACAAACAAATAAATAAAACCGAGAGCTTACATGTTTTCTATTTCTGTTTATATAAATCTTCTAAATGTTTGTTTTTAGTGTTTCATCTATAGATTCATACAAATAAATAAATAAAACCGAGAGCTTACATGTCTTCTATTTTCATTGATAACAACATTACATGCTAGAATTATGTGAGAATCCCTTCTTAGTAAAGTTCACATTTCCCTCTCTCGTATAGAAGGTCGAAAACAAAAATAAATAAAGAAAAAGAAGAAAAAAACGACGTAGTTCAAGAAGAAAGAATTCGCATTCTAAATGTATCACATTACTCTAATCCTACTTTAATGTACACAAAATCTCGACGTGAGTTTCATTCATACTTGCTGCCTGCCCATTGAAGTTCATGGCTGCTGGATGAGAATAATTCAAGGTCACCGCGAGTGTATTGACGTCAGTGGAACATGTGCGGACCTTGAAAAGTCCTCCCTAAGGGGGTGAAGGCTATGTAAAGAGAAGATGAATGATTAAGACATGTGAATAAGAAATTCAATCGCCCAACCTTGCAGTTTTTCTGGATTTTTCTTTTTTCTTTTATTACTCTTAATAGCAAAAATGTCCACGATTAAGCAATCTTGATTATTAAACTCTAAAGGTCATTGAAGAACCTCTATTAAGACATGAAAAGATTCAATTTTTCCTTTTATTTTAATAATTTAGGTTATTTTATTGTATGTTAATTGGTCGTTAAAATGCAGAATCTTTCTTTATCTTCAACTGGAATTGAGGTATAATATGTCCTTAACTAATTATTTTTTATCATAATTATCTCCTGTTCTGTTAAATTATTATCGAAACCAGTGGTTCTCAAATATTTTTACTTCAACTTTTACTTGGCCAGGAAAATTATTGTGAGTCCACAATTCTTTTACGATTCTTCCTTTGAGATTACTTATTAAACTAGAAGATAAGTATTATATGTTTGATGTTTTCTTCAGTTTATTTATTATCATTATCATTAATAAGTGTGTCTGTGTGAGTCAGATAATCTTAAATTCCGTGATAATTAAAAATTTGAAATAAGAGAAACAGTTAAATATTCAAATTGAATATTTTGTAAACCAACTTTTAACTAAACACATTTTTTTAATATGATGTAATATTATTAGAAAAATTCGTTTTTTTAGTAAAATATCAAATATGAGATAAAGGTATACTTCTTCAAAAGTAGTTGCTTTCATTTACTAGTGTACTTTGCTCTGTCAAAGACATTAACAATTCACCTAATAATCAATGCTCTTTGTAACTGACCAGAGAATGCTGTAAATATAAATAATTTTGAAATATATATAGATATTATGGCAGGGATTATCAGGCATGCTTATGCTTTGATAGGGTTTGTTTCTACATTTTTAAATAAATATTTTACAGTATAGAAAATTGAATTGAAAATGAAAACATCGAAATCAGTAATTCAGAAGAAATATCATTTTAATATCTTGCAAAAACTTTTATATTGTTCATTTAAGAATTATATAATTCTGAAATGCATAGATTATGATGTTGAATGTTCTGATTTTTAATGAAAATATTATAAATAAAAGAACGAATATTTTTATACCGAATATCATTCGTGTGTGTATTTTATTTTTGTGGGAGATTTTGTTTTAATAAAAAAAATGTGCCCCATTGCTAGTTACTGCAATGTAAAAAAACTTTAAAATATTGAATATCAAAATCTGATTCGAAAATTCCTTCAACTTCTGAAAAATAGATTATTTGTGTCTTAAAATAAAAATAACGTTATGAAAAGGTGAATAAAAAAAGTTTATTAATTACATATTTATAAATTAAATATATTTCATTAATATTTTTTATTATATTTTATTTTAAATATAATTTTTGTATTAAATTCATCCTATTTCTGTATCTTTTAAATATTTGACGGTAAAGTGCATCTATAAAAAGAATAGATATTGAAGAGACTCAAAAGTTTCATTGACCTCAGGTAGAATTTGATCATTGACGAAAAATCTTACACACAAAACCAAGTTCAATGTAACTTTATATAAGAGAAACAGATTGTGGCATTTTTATCATTTGAAACGTATAAGCTTCGATAAAAGAAATAGATAATTTCACTTTCCATGTAGAGAGAGCACAGAAAAATAAATAGAAGTAGTAGTTAATAAAATTCAATTGCAACTTCATATGAATATCATAATTTCGCCATTTGCCTGATATGCTGACAAGTAGAGTAGACTGTTAAAGAACATTCCAGTTCGTTTTAAAATTTATTACCCTTAATATGTTCGTACCTGTAAAATAGTTTATTGCAGTAAATAAAATTTCGTATCACTTTGAAGGTTAAGAAAACCTTATATTTGTTAAGGCATAAAGATGTACCTAATAAAATTTTATCTTGCTTTTCTTTACTTAAAAACTTACACACTTGATTTTTTTTTTTTTTTTAAAGTTATTTTATAGTTTTCAGTATATGAGATAACTACTGAAGTATTTTTCAGAAAGAATAATTGTTTAAAAATAAAATAATTCATTTAATAAAAATGAGTTAAGAGTGGTCAATATTATTTTATTAGCATTTCCTTAAGATTAAATAATAAATAAATAAAAAAAACGATTTTTTTTTATCATAAGATTTGTTTTTCTCTGTCAATATGAGGTACGAAGTAATCAATACTTCGAAGTACATTTAAAAAAAAGAAAAGTTTGTTTGAAAATAAAAAAAAATCAGGGAAATTAAGAAAGTAAGATCTTAATTAAACTCTCAGACAGCTTTGTTTAATCAACGATGAAACATTATATACTTAATGACAGCCTTAAATATGATTAAATTTTTTCAAGGAAGAACATTAACTATCTGTCAGTAAGGAAGAAACCCATTAATTAAAGGAGAGAATAAGAAAAAAAAAGTAGGGGATAACGTATACAATCATTATATAAGTCTGCTATTCTTACAAATAATTAATAATTTATTCTTACTTAATACTTCAGTATAAGAATAAAAATTAGTTTAAACATAGACTAGTATAAAAGAATAAAATTTTTAAAAATATGATGATATTCAGATGTATAGTATAATTTAAAAATAATAATAAAATCTGCTGAATGTTGGCACTATGTAAATTATTTCTACTTTTGTTATGGTACTTAATGATGGATACTGGAATATGACATTCTTCATGTCAAATGGGGAGTTAGACATAATTTATCATTAGAATGTTTTTTTAGTTTGTAAGTATTACTTCCAGCAAATTTAGTATTAGTAATGGCCTTTTCGACGACTATGTCAATAAAATATCTAAAACAAGCTTTCTAATCAATTAAGAGGAAAGCTAAACTGATGAGCCTTATTATCAACCAAAATACATACCTGTAACTAAAAATACCAATCTGCCTCCTACTTTTCTTAAAATTGGTGATTACAGATTTAGAATAGATTTAGATTTCAATTATTTCGAATATAGTGTTCAACATAAATATAGTAATTCTACCTGAAATTAAGAAGTGTATAGCTATTGCTAATAACGCTTTCTACGAATTAAAAAATAATTAAAATCTCACATGATTTCAAGAAAGACAAAACTGTTATTATACGGTTTTGTCTTTCTTGTGAAATTGATGTCACTTTCCCCCACTTCTCATTGACTTATATTTAGATTTATTACCTGACCAGTGTAACGTCTCAGCCTATACTGGGCCTATAACGGCTTCAAGAAGAGAGGGCCACTTTGAGGTTCATGAGAACGTTTTAATTTTTATTTACAAACATTAAATATATATACAGAACTCTGTCTGTCAGAAAATTAAAGATATAAATTAAATACACAAGTGTATTTCACTCCAAGGACGGAGATTTTCAAAGTTCTCGAATCTACGTCGAATCTCAAAACACGTGGTTTACGGCAGACGTCAATTATCGCATGGCGTGATATAGGAATCCACAAGGGGCTCCCTTTGGAAACAAGCGAAAAGTCCGGTCTGTTCAATCACTTCACAGAAAAAGACAACACTTCTTGTCGACTCGTCGCAGAACTCTACCCTTTCTTCTCCAAAAACCTCTCTTTAAGAAAATCCGTCAAGAAGTGGGAAGGGTCAGCTTCCCTCACTTCTCATTGGAGTAGACACTTTCTCAGACAGTGGTCTATCACCAATCACGATGCAACAACTCATAGTATAGTCCATATCCCATTTGTAATAGTTTAGATCTGTGAAGATCGTACAGACAATCGCTAATTTTATGAGGTCTCATTATCCATGATACTGACTATCTGCTATCAGATTTCAGTAACAGGTTGTTGTCATTAGTACAAAAAATTATTGCTTGTAATATAACTACGCACAACAAAGCTTATCTGCTGATAAGCAACAAGTAACAATTATTTAACAAGTGCATAATAGCAACCTATCACTAATTTGAATGATAGATTGCTATTATGCACTTGTTAAACAATATATATAGAGAGAGAAAGAGATTATGTAGCAATGCATATACACTGAAGTGACAAAAGTCATGGGATAGTAATATGCAAATTTTCAGATGGCAGTAGCCTCGCGTAGAACAGGTATAAATGCGCAGTGCTTTCGCAGAGATTTCATTTCTGTTCAAGTTATTCATGTGAAGAGGTTTTGACGTGATGATGACCGCACGACGGGAATTAACAGACTTTGAACGCGGAATGTTAGTTGGAGCTAGACGCATGGGTCATGCCATTTCGGAAATCGTTATGGAATTCATCATTCCCAGATCCACTGTGTCAAGAATGTGCCGAGAGTATGAAATTTCAGGCATAACATCCCACCATGGACAGCGCAGTGGTCGACCGCCTGCACTTAACGACCGAGACCGGCGACGTCTGCGAAGAGTCGTAAATTCTAACAGACAAGCAACACTGCGTCAAATAACCGCAGAAATCAATGTGGGACGTACAAGGGACTTGTCTGTTAGAACTGTGCTGAAATTTGGCTTTCTTGGGCTATTCCAGCAGAAGACCGACTCGAGTGCCTTTACTGACAGAACGACATCGCTTACAGCGACTCTCGTGGGCACGTGAGCATATCGGTTGGTCCCTAGATGAATGGAAAACCGTGGCTTGGTCCGATGAGTCACGATTTCAGTTGGTAAGAGCTGATGGTAGGGTTCGAGTGTGGCGCAGACCCCATGAAGCCATGGATCCAAACTGTCAGCAAGGCACTGTTCAAGCTGGTGGTGGCTCCGTAATGGTGTGGGCTGTTTTTTCTTGGCATGGACTTGGTCCTCTGGTGCGACTGGACCGAACATTGACTGGAAATGCTGATGTTCAGCTACTTGGAGATCACTTGCAACCATTCATGGACTTCATGTACCCAAACAACGATGGGATTTTTATGGATGACAATGCGCCATGTCACCGGGCCACAACTGTTCGCGATTGGTTTGAAGAACATTCTGGACAATTCCAACGAATGATCTGGCCACCTAGATCGCCCGACATGAATCCCATCGAGCATTTATGGGACATCATCGAGAGGTCTGTTCGTGCCCAAAATCCTGCACCATCAACGCTTTCACAATTATGGACGTCTATCGAGACAGCATGGCTCAATATTCCTGCAGAAGACTTCCAACGACTTGTTGAGTCCATGCCACGTCGAGTTGCTGCACTTCGCCGGGCAAAAGGAGGGCCGACACGATATTAAGAGGTATCCCATGACTTTTGTCACTTCAGTGTATATATACTAAATATCAGTAAAACAACAGGAATTAAAGATTTCAAAATGAGAGCATAGAATATACGTATTTCAGAGTGAAATTAAAACTTAAATAAAATTTAAAAAAATGTTAGTTACAATTTTACTTATGTTGTTCGTAAATAAAACATGCTTTCTTTTATTTCTCGTTTTGCAATTTGACTTCTTTTTTTTTTTAAGTCTTTGGAAGTCCATGTTAGGTTAATCAGAGTGTGTACGAAACTTACGAAGATATTTTTGTGTTTAAGGGCTGTCGTGAGCTGATTTATTTCCAAAACTTGTGTTTGGAAACCATGGTAACCGGTTTGACCTAAAAACGCCAAGGAGAGAGAGAGAAAGAGCATGATTGCTATGATGTGTCACTGATTATCTTCTTGCTATTGTTGCAGACACGCCAAAATTTCGGGCCAATACCGGAGAACAATTGTTCAAACGAAGCACGAGAAAGAAAAAAAAAATGGAGGTGTGTCTGAATTTTCGTGAAACAGAATTGAAAACACAGAATGAAAATTTTTCTTTTTCTTTTTTAGGTCTTTAAAAAATAAATCGATAATTATTCAATTAGAAAAAAAATCACTAAAGGTTTTTTTATGTTTATTAGACAATACAAAACGAAATACAATTTTGGTTATATTTAAGAAATGACATTTAAGTGCAAAAAAAGTGAATGTGAAAGCCTATCAAAATAATTTAATATTAAATAAAATAATAAATGATGAATAATTATCATAAAATGTTCCATCTTTTACAATTGCTAAATTAAAAAAGATGTTTATTAGTTTAACATATGAACATTTTTACAACACAAGGCAGTATAAAATTTAGTGCTAATTATTTATTATCTGTTTATTTAATATTAAATTATCAAAGTCTTAGAAATTATCGAATATGTGAATTTTAATTTAAAATACTAAATGATAAATTTTTAAAGAAAATTCAGAAGAAAAAATAATTAAGACAAAATAATAATAATAATAAGGATTCCTTTTCCAAAAATTTCGTTAGATTAAATTAAGATTATAAATATCACATATCAACCGAGGTCGTTAACCTAGAAAGAAGGAGATCTAAAACATTGAAACTTAATTCAGATTATAATTTTTTCCAAGAAATTCATTTTTTAAAAGAACATATTTCTTCTTCTTCTTCTTCTTTTTTTTTTTTTTTTTTTTTTTTTTTTTTTGCATACTTGTAAAATTATACAGGAAATTTTTTTGAAAAACATAAAATTTAAGCTCAAAATATTTATTTCAAATGCTTACCTTTAAGTTTATCTAAAAACATGCTATATAACGTTGATATGTAGCGAAATAGAAATGTTTTTAGCGTTTTATTTAAATAAGTTAAAACAACATTTTAGTTATCTAAAATAATAGGGGGCATATCCTAACAAAGAGATAACATTTTAATATATTGTGTTTATTCTTGAATATACACATTCTTGAATATACACATTAATATTACATTTAAAGTAACATTTTTTAAACGAAAATATTTCTTTTTAAATGTAAATTTATAAAGTTGAATTCAAAGAACCCTATTTCCATTAGAATATATTTCACAATACTTCAAAAATATACTTTCGAAATCTATATTTTTAAAAAAAATTTCAAAAAATAAAATATTTATGCCTTTTAGGAAGTAAAACCATATTTTATAAATAGAAATTTTAATTATACAAAACTTCTTCTTACAAATATTCACAATCTATTTTTAATTTAAAATATTCTGATGATTTTTATTTTTACATATAAATATTTAAATATTTCATAAATATGTTTGACTACGGCTAAAATATCTGAATTGCAAAATTTCATCTTCTTAAAATGAGCTTCCACTACATCTGTATTGAAATAAATTATCGTAAAAGTCTTTTGTTAAGAAAATTTTAAATTTAGATGGTCTTTAAAACGTTTTATGAGGAACAGAAACTGAAATTTATGACCATCAAATTTAATTGTTCGATGTAAAGGAATAAAATTTTATCATGTGCTCATTATACTAATAAGGTCTCATTATACTGAGAAATTTCGGTGCAATCGCATTAATATCACAAGAAGTTCTAATTAATTGCGGATGTAAAAGAGAAGATCTTAATTAATTGCTACGACACATATTGCAACTGCGTTTTCATTATATTGTTTATTTAATAGACATTTAAATTTACTGTAGTTAAAAGATGATTCACTTCAAATACTGTATATTATTAATTGATTATTAAACTTAACTGTAATAATAATTCTGAGTCATATGGAACAGATATCTTTGCAGATTAATAGATCTTCATTTATTTGGATCGGGAAATCATTGACAATTCTCTCTATCAAATTATTTTTTATGCAGAAATATAGTTTAAATATGCTTTACTTGATTCAAATTTCCTATTTAGATCTTAAATGGGAGCCTGAGTCGGGGCTCAGTGGCAACGTGCGCTGCTGGTGAGCATTAGGGCTGAAATTCAATCCAATGATGGTTTTGTTGTAGATATTGTTTCAAAAAATGAGGAGTTTGCTGACGTTTTTGATTTTCAGCATCTTGCCTCGTGAGTCGGACTACCTGGTGGGGGTATTCCGGGTTTTCTCTCATACGATACGAATAGTTCCCCTAAAAATGTCCTCCCGAAAGGCACTGTCCTCCTTCTTCAGCGACATGAAGCCAAGTCAGATTTCTACCAACGGGTGTTCCATCACAACAGAAGCTGCCCTCTTTCCCTTCTTCCATGAGTAGACTTCTCATGAGATATCCGTCCCACACTGCAGGACATTGAGAATCAGGCACCACAACAACAACAACAGATCTTAAAAGGGGCATAAATTGTTATTTTTTTAATTCTTTATACCGTGAACTATATAAAAAGGTTTCCAAATGGAAAAAAAAATTGCTAAGAAAGTATTATAAATTTCTATTTTTATTAGAATGTTAATTAATTTAATTTAGTTATATGTAAATTTATTATTAATAATTTATTAATTTAATTCAATCAATTAAATTATAATTTTGATTTGCATAAAATTATAATTTAAATTAATATATTCCTATAATATTTAAACGCTGAGAATTCTGTTGTAATTAATATATTTTTTTTAAGTAAGTGTATCATACTTAATTTAAAATAATTTTTTTAATGAATCATTGTATGTAATATTTTTTTATAAATTAATATTCATATTATTATTATAATAATGAAATATTGTCAAATTCAATAGCATGTACTACAAAAAGAACCCACCTTATAGTAACAGGAAAAGTAAAAGCCCTATCAGTGAAAGAGAATTATCAATTTTTAGTTGCTTTTTTTTTCCTCCCTTATCATGAAACTTCTTTAAAAGAGATTAAAAAAAGAGTTATAAACTACAATTATCTCTTTGATAAAGCTCTAGTTTCTAAGGTGATGCTTTTATTTACTGACTGTTTATTCAGAACAAGATATAATATAGATATAGTTCTGGGTTTTACAAAGATATCAGGGTAAAGCATTTTAAAAATACTAGTTTAATATACACACAGAGGTAGATGTTTGAAAAAATATTACAATTTCATATTACAAATCAACAGTTAGTTTATTATTGTTGATAATTATTATTCATTGGTAAATTAAAGTTTTAAAATGTTAAAAATAATTTTCAGAATAAATTTGCTTAGAAATTTATATTGAGAATAATTTACAAAAATTCTCAAACTACCAGTTCTTAGTGGATTATTTTTCCACAATTTAAAAGTTGAAATTGCATTTGATATAAACATAATAATATTTTTTTATTAATTTCCCTCATTAAACAAAACGTCAAAATAAAATACTGTAACTAAACCAGGAAAAAAAAAATGTTGAAATTGCAGAGAATAAATTTTTAGAAATAAATTTTTTTGAATAACTGTAATTCAAAGTTAAGAAATGTATTTTGCAATAGATTTTCAAGTGTGATATTTGTTATTAGAGCTCAAGAATTAAAAACAGGTTACTTCAGTTCTTTTAGCCGACTAATAACCACAGTTGGGTTTTATTATTATTTTTTTTCTTTTTTATCCCCCTTTTTTTCCGTAGAAAATAAAACGAACAGACTATAAAATTATCAAAAAAAAAAAATGAAATATATATATAATAAAATACCAGAAAACTTTGGTTCTGAGAACTGTCTTTCTTTTTTCTTTTCGGTTGGGGGGGAAGGAGGAGAGGAGGTATATCAACCAATTATTAATCGTAAATTTTTATATGAATTAAGATGAGGATCTTAAGGGGTCTATCCCCATTGGTACTCCGTAATCGGTACGCTAGTTGCCAGTTTCTTTGAAAACATCTAACTTTTTTTTATTCTTGCACAGAGCAAATGTATCATTATGATTTGATCTCCAGAAATTAAATACCATAAGCTCAAATCTCAATTTTTTCAATCTCAGTTATTATTTTATGTCAATTTATTACAATATTTTTACTTGCAATGCCTAATAATATAAACATTCTTGTTCATATAATTGATCAAAATCTTACTTTGTTTATAACATGTCAGAACACAAATCTACGACGTACACACAAATACTAATTCAAGAAATTTCGGATTAGGAATTATCATTAAATGGAATTCTTACACGAACAGGTTTCAAAATAATCTTATACAAAATTGACATTCATGAAAGTCAAGAACATGAAATGATGAAGCTAAAAAGTAATAGCCGTTGCAAATGCATGTAAATGAAAAAAAAAAAAAAAAAAAAAATGGAATAAAATCCGCACCTGCGTCACGAAGACTTGTGCATAAAAGAGTTCGGAAAAGAATGCAAATAACTGCTGATTCATTTGCTCGCGAAGCTCTCAAAGAAAAGAAAATCCCGTTAGTAAACGTTGACGCATTATTTTTCAGGCACAATTTGCAAGCCAAGCGCTTTGCATGAGACAGGTGCACATCTACAGCTGCACGTCTTCTGGACAGAAAATTTGGAAACTTAGTTTTCATTTACGCACACAGTTATGCAAATGCACCTCCCACAGAAATTTAAAGTGTTTTAAAAAATATGTTTTTTTTTTTACTAATAATGAACGAATAATGTATGATGAGTTCGAAATAATTTTTTTTTTTCTTCCAAACAATATAAATTTTAGAAATTTCTCATTAGTTGCATGAAAAAAAAAAAAAAAAAACCATAATAATTTTATAAAAATCAGGCAAGATCAAAATTGAATATTTTTTGAATGATTTCGCTTATAATTTCTGGTAATATGGATTTTAATTTGTTATACCTGGCAAGATTTAGTCTTATCGACACCCAAACGACTTTTTAACTCTATTATAGTATAAAAAATAATTTTTTGAAAATAATCATAACAGAATAAAGTAAAATTCATAATTTTTAGTTATTGGCATTCATATCGATGAATTTTTTATTTATTTTTTTGTTCTAATCCAGCTGGCAAACACTTAGGTAATTGTCTTCGATGCCTTAAGGCAAGTGCTGCACCGATGTTACTCATTACCCAGGAGGTGCGTGTAGCTTGAAGATAAGATACAGACGCGGGCTAACAATACCTCCGCAACGCTCTAATCATGTTATACCAAAACCTACGGTTTAAAGTGGATTCCGAATCTCTACAAACATCCATGGCACCGCCGGGACTCGAAACCTGTGGTACCGAGCGTCAGAGCTCTAGCCGCTCGGCCATTCAGGTCCATATCGATGAATTATAAAAATATACATAATATAATATATATACAGCATAACTTATAATCTAACTTAAACATTAAAATGATAGTTGGAATTATTTAAAAAAACTAACAAAATTAAATCATTTAGCATATTTAATAAAAAAATAATACAGTTATATTGTTTAGTTTGACTAGATGATTGATATAAAAAAGTAAATCTAACTATTTGAGTGTTTTTTTTTTAAAGCAAAATAATAAAAAAAAGTGAGATAAATATCATTGAAAATATTTTTATGTCAATGTTATTTTTAATCCAATATAAAAGAGACTATTTTTCAAAGTTTCTCGTTGTTTTTAGACTACTAAAAATACTGCTAAGTCTTTTAACTACTAAAAATCAGTAATCAAATTTTAAAAAAATCTCTTTTTATAAAACATAATCTCATGAATTCGAGAAAATTTCCCAAATTTAGAAATAATTTTAACTCCTTCCTCATGTACTTAAGTAATGTGATTTAGGAGATTGGAAATTTTTATGCAGTTCTTAAAGGCTTTAGGAGAACAAAAGAATTTTCTGACAAGAAAAAATAATAATGTAGAATATAGACTGAAGAAGACTGAAATATTATAACGATATTTTTTTCTAATCCTTTTCCTAGAAGATTTCAAAATTTAATTTGGAATCACATTTAAAGTCATTTTAATATGTCATGACGAATCGAATAATCCCAACAAACTGGATTAAAAACGTAAACTTTCTTAAGAATATAGCATGTTATATTTTTAAAATTTTTTAAATATTTTCTCTTGGAGTTTTTTTATATTCTTCCTCAGAAATAAAGAGATTATAAATTCTAGTATTGATTTTGTTTTTTTAAAGTTTCTAAATATTCATTGTCATAAAAATTAACGGATCAGGAAGGAATAGTCAGAACCAATGTTACTTTTACATGTTTGTTACGTTGTTACATATGAGTGTTTACATCAGGAAAATTGACAAAAAATAAAGGATCTAGTGCCATGTACCGCTACCTCTAGCTTAAATTGAGCTTATAATATGGTCAGGCATTGAGGTATACAGATTTTTTAACATCATCTCATTCTGCAATTGTTGTAGTTTGGTTTGGTTTTTGGTTGGTCGCTCTAAGGTCAACTTGTGCACACTTTGGGCAAAAACTGACCGGGACCTACAGTTTAACGTGGATTCCGAACCCCGAACAAACATCCATGCCACCGCCAGGATTCGAACCTGAAGCCTGTGATACCAAAGACCAGAGCGCTAGCCACTTCGCCACCAGGCCGCCCGCAATTGTTGTAAGCGTGCCTCTAGTTCGACCAAACTCCAAGATGGCTAACTAGTCGATTCTTGTCATGCCACACATATCCAATGGGTAGCAAGTCTAGAGATCGAACGCGCCAAGGAAGAGAATCATAGAAGACTCTTACGTCCTTGTTGATTGAACATTATTTTGGAAAGTACTTCTGATTTGAAATAACGATATAAAATAAATAGAGCCCTTCCATGTTGAGTCTCATGGAAAGGCTCTCAGAAGTTAATGTTGTGGACAAACACAAGGACCTGTATAGATCGTGCTGCCTGTTTCTGAAAGTCATCCTGACTGACGAGGTCTAAGGCGCTATATTCAATCTGTGGTTCTCAAAAGAGAGCGGAGGTTCGAACACCGTTTCTGAAATTGAAATTAAGTATGAATTTTTACATTCTTACAATAGTTTAGTGGCATCGACAACTGGTCCCTAGTTGTACCGAATTTAAACTTAACTTTAAGTTCTTTTATTTTTTATTTTACTTATATTTATTTTTAGTATTTTTAAATTATTTTGAGTACCACATTAATTGAATTTTTAGAAACTTTATCTTTTATTTTTGATACTAACCTTAAAGCAGCCAATTAGAACTCTAAACATATTTATGAATTAAGATGAGGAGGTTTAAGGGGTATTTCCCCCAGTTGGTACTCCGTAATCGGTACGCCAGTTGCCTATTTCTGAAAATTATGCAGTCTGCTGCATACGTGCTTGTCTGACGATGATGTTTTTACCCGATATTCGGGAGTCGTGAGCGAAGACTATTCTTGTCCATTGATCCCAACACTCTTTACAGTATTGTCAGAACTGACGAGCTGATTATTATCGCTATCCTCTGTTATGTCACCAGCGATCTACTGATAGCAAAAATTCATCATGAAAACCTCTTTTTCAAGATGATAAATTGTTATAAAATAGAATATATAATCCTAATACGAAATGTATAAATATTAAAGAGAAATCAGCATAACTCTGATGATAATTATCTTAAATCCTTGTCTGACCACAAGATCAGTTTAGTCGAAACAATTTGTCTTAATATGCAACTGTCCTCCATACGAACGAAATATGCTTACCCATTGAGGTGGCTCAACTTAATTCTACTGATTCTTTGATTACAAATATAATTATTCTATGATATTTACTCACACACACACAAATTTAAAAAACCCTGATCGACGTTGAATGCACGCGTACTTCTTTAGGCAATTTCTAAGCCTGCTTATTTAAATTCATACATAAATAGAGGGAGCAAAATATGAGATAAAATGCAAATTACATCAGAGTCGTATATTTTTTTTATTAATTACCTTAAAGTCCTGTTTATAAAAGATGCCGAAAAAAACCCAAATAAAATAAAAGGTCTTGAAAATCAATTCAAATAATATTATTTATTAAAAAGTAGGCATTTTTAAAGTATAAAAGACTATTTTTAACTTATTAAATTTAAAAAATTAGTATAAATGGTTTGTTAAACAAAATTTCTAGAAAATTATTCGTATTTGTTCTGATAGGAATATTCAAAAGTCGAATTAAATACAAATCCACAATTCTGAAATAACTGAAATAAAATTTTTGAATGAACAAAGAATGGTAAAAAAGAAAATTTCTCTACACAACAGTTTTTCAAAGCATAAAATTTTTTTTTTTCACAAATCAGTTTTTGTTCTTTCAAATAAATGTTTGCATATTAATCTTTTGAGCAAATTAACTACTAGTACAATCATTTATGCAATGTTTTCACACAAGGAAATGCACAATGATCAAAATTCCCCAAGAATAAAAAAAAATATTAATACAATTTTTGCATTAGATAACAAGAATGTTTTTAATTTTCAGAAACATTAACAAGAACTAATTAAAACGAAATATTTTTAATTGACATTCTATTTTCATAATGAGTTTTAATAATAATTTAGAAGGTATTAAGATTTAAAACGTGTGCGCAGAAGATCTCCCCGTGTCGCACCTGGTAACACTTTTTAGTGGCTAAAAGATCTACAACTTGGCATTATTGTTTGATTAATGAACTCTGTTTCAGCATGTTTTGTTGTATTATCTGTGTGTGTTTTTTTTTTTTTTTTTTTTTTTTTTTATTTATTTATTAATTTTTTTTTTTATATATATATTGCTGTAACTGTTCATAATCTGACATTGGAAATAAAAAAAAGATTTAAAACTAGCTTTTATTCTTAAATAAAATCCATTAAGAATTTTTTTTGTTCACCTACTTAATCGTTTTACATCAAAATGGATCATACAGACAAATCGAAATTTCGTAACAGATTTGAAAAGGTTAAATGGCAGCAAATTGAATCTATATTCGATGGCGTTGCGTCATCCTCTAGACTGAAGTCACCCCACGTGTCCCTTCACTATTTATTGATCGAACACATACCCTGTCTCCTTGAGGGTGCATTTTTTTTCCTTGATCGAATGCTGCCACGTGTCTGCACCTTGCACAACCCCATTGACTCTCATACTAATACACGTCGATTGCTTCGACATGTCATACTATTCTTTTTTCTCTATTTTGACAAAAATGCTAGCATAGCGGGGGAGGGTTTATTTCCACATGCCAGTGATGTCTGTATAATTAAAAACAAGGGGTTGGATGGTGCCCAATAATTTTTTTTTTCTCTTTATCGCATGCTTGTGTCATTTCGAAGGTGGTTCTTGAAATGTGTACTTAAAATATTTATATAGAAAATTGAATAGAGATACAGAAGAAAAAAAAAGTGTTGAGCAGAGCTGCCTTAGCCATTGTGAATTTAAGGCACTAGCGAAAATTCACTCCATTAATATTTTTTTTATTTCCAATGGCAGATTATGAACAGTTACAGCAAAAAAGGAACAACGAAAAAAAAAAAAAAAAAAACATACAACATACAACAAAATAATATAACAAATACAACAAAACATGCTGAAACAGAATTCATTAATCGAACAATAATGCCAAGTTGCAAATCTTTTAGCCACTAAAAAGTGTTACCAGGTGCACCACGGGGAGGTAGATCTTCTGCACACCCCTCCATTAATATTATAATATAAATATTTTACAGATAATCCTTATTTAATTAGATTAAGATGGTACGATTTTAAATTTGTTTCATTTATCATTTTTCAAAATATAAGATGTATTGTTATTTATTTTTTATAATTTTTTTTCTGTTTTCATTGCATTTACTAAGATAAATTACAACAAACAAATAAATACTACAACCCATTAATCTTTCTTTCCTCATCATTCAATTTTGAATTTCATTAAAATGCTTTTTTTTTTTAAAAAAATTGAATATTTTTTCTGAGAAATATTGAAATTTCTGAATTTCGATGAATGAATAAAAATTGAATTTTGAAATAAATTTTCTGAAATCAGAAATGAATTATTGAATTTAAGGCTTAAACCGACATATTTTTTTCATGTTCATTTTATCAAGTAAATTTATAGCTGAATCTTTAGCTTTAGAAAACACTTCTGAATCCCGTACCTAGAGGAAAGGAATGTATATTCTTTAACAAGTACATAATAACAACTTATCACACAAATCTGACATCATATAAGCAGTATCGTGGATATTTATATTACAAGCAATTAGTGTTTTGTACTAATGAGAACAGCCTGTCATTCAAGTTTGATACCAGTCAAATTTGATATTCAGTGTCATGTATAATGAGACTCATGAAATTAGCGATTGTCTATGCGACCTTCAGAGGTCGAAACAATTACAGATGAAATACGGACTACGCCGTGAGTTTCTGCATCGGGATTGGTGATAGGCCATGTACTGAGGAATTGTCGACTCTAATGAGAAGTGAGGGAAGCTGACCACTTGACGAATTTTTTTAAAGGCAGGTTTTTGGAGAAGAAAAAGAGAGTTCTGCGACGAGACTACAAGAAATGTTATTTTTCTCTTTTTCTGAAAGTAAAACTCTGAAAATCTCTGTTTTTGAGGTGAACTGCACTTGTGAATTAAATTATTTGTTTTTCATTTTCTTTTGTAAACAATAATTTGTAATAAAGTTCTAAATAAAAATTAGTAAATAAAAATTAAAGTGTTCCCATGAACCTAAAAGTGTCTCTCTTCTTGAACTTGAAGCCGCTATAGGTCTTTATATATGTATTATATATATATACACTCAAGAGCCAAAACATTATGACCACCTGTCAATAACGAATTGGCCCACCTTTGGCGCGCAACACAGCTTCAACCTGCCTTGGCATGGATTAATACCACCACTTAATACCACTTAAATACCACTTCCACCTGATCACGTGCCTTCCACGTCATCCAGGCGAGTTCATTGCAAAATGTAGGGGTGGTCATAATGTTTTGGCTCTTGAGTGTGTATATATATATATATATATATAATGTTAGTTTTACATTACAATATATATATATTGTAATATAAAAGCTACAATATATATATAGCTAAAAGTAAAAGTAAAAGTAGTAAAAGCTACAATATATACACTGAAGTGACAAAAGTCATGGGATACCTCTTAATATCGTGTCGGCCCTCCTTTCGCCCGGCGAAGTGCAGCAACTCAACGTGGCATGGACTCAACAAGTCGTTGGAAGTCTTCTGCAGGAATACTGAGCCATGCTGTCTCGATAGACGTCCATAATTGTTAAAGCGTTGATGGTGCAGGATTTTGGGCACGAACAGACCTCTCGATGATGTCCCATAAATGCTCGATGGGATTCATGTCGGGCGATCTAGGTGGCCAGATCATTCGTTGGAATTGTCCAGAATGTTCTTCAAACCAATCGCGAACAGTTGGGGCCCGGTGACATGGCGCATTGTCATCCATAAAAATCCCATCGTTGTTTGGGTACATGAAGTCCATGAATGGCTGCAAGTGATCTCCAAGTAGCTGAACATAAGCATTTCCAGTCAATGTTCGGTCCAGTCGCACCAGAGGACCAAGTCCATGCCATAAAAAAACAGCCCACACCATTACGGAGCCACCACCAGCTTGAACAGTGCCTTGCTGACAGTTTGGGTCCATGAATTCGTGGGGTCTGCGCCATAGTGGAACCCTACCATCAGCTCTTACCAACTGAAATCGTGACTCATCGGACCAGGCCACGGTTTTCCATTCATCTAGGGACCAACCGATATGCTCACGTGCCCACGAGAGTCACTGCAAGCGATGTCGTTCTGTCAGTAAAGGCACTCGAGTCGGTCTTCTGCTGGAATAGCCCAAGAAAGCCAAATTTCTCCGCACAGTTCTAACAGACAAGTCCCTTGTACGTCCCACATTGATTTCTGCGGTTATTTGAAGCAGTGTTGCTTGTCTGTTAGAATTTACGACTCTTTGCAGACGTCGCCGGTCACGGTCGTTAAGTGCAGGCGGTCGACCACTGCGCTGTCCATGGTGGGATGTTATACCTGAAATTTCATACTCTCGGCACACTCTTGACACAGTGGATCTGGGAATGTTGAATTCCCTAACGATTTCCGAAATGGCATGACCCATGCGTCTAGCTTCATCTAACATTCCGCGTTCAAAGTCTGTTAATTCCCGTCGTGCGGTCATCATCAAGTCAAAACCTCTTCACATGAATATCTTGAACAGAAATGAAAGCTCTGCGAAAGCACTGCGCATTTATACCTGTTCTACACGATGCTACTGCCATCTAAAAAGTTGCATATTGCTATCCCATGACTTTTGTCATTTCAGTGTATATATATATTGTAATGTAAAAGCTAACGTTTTGATTTCTTACATCAAATGTATTTGGCTTCAATAATTACTTACAAATGTATATCAAGCGAATTTTGTATCATATCTTATAGGCAAGAATCAGACTTCAGTATGTTTTCTATCACTGTAAATTCAAGATAGGGAATCCGTGATGTCATCATTTTCTGCCAATTTCTCTCCCCGGACAATAAATAAACAATAACACATAATAAACAGTAAGGAATTTGCACAATTTCATTTTGAATTTTAATATATAATTGATAAAATTCATTGCGTTTTTAAAAAAATTATAGAGAAATAATTAGAATGATTTAACTAGATTAAGAATAATCAATTAAGCCCCCTCGAAAACAAATATATTTATTTATTTAATATTTATTAATTAGAAATATAAAAAAATAGGATGATACTTCTGGTTAATACTGGAAAAATAAATCATGTATTTTTTATTTATTTTTTTTGTAATATTTGAACATATTTTTAACTTTAAAATGTGAACTCAAGTTATTTTTAATAGTTAAATAGGTAATAAAGAATCTCCTGCGTATAAAAAAAGAAATATTTTTAGGCTTTATATTAAAATATTTATCTATTAATAGGTGGTGATGAATACTGGCACTTTTAAATCGCAACAAAAAGAAAAAAGCATTTAATCATCAAAATACATAAATATATTTAACGAGAAATTCAATTTCAACATATCATTAAATGTTAATTAAAATGCCAGATTATTAATGCGACTGTGACATTTTTTATTGCGTTTGACCTAAATACATAAATGATTCAAAATCGTTTATTTATTCATATGCTGTATCTGGAAACCTTAAATCAAATATTTCAATTGAAATAAAATACACTGACTAAAAAAGTCCCATTTTCAAATGCATTCCATAATTCCTAACAAAAAGAAAAAAAATATATTAATCTCTAATTGAAGTCTTACTATGTATATTATTTTCACTTTTATTAAATAAAACGTTGTTTTCTGATAACTAAGAATATAATGCGAACATCAAACTATAAGTTTTATTTTATATTTGCTGACTGAAAGAATAATGGGGAAATTTTACAAGAATGCATGCTTCGAAATCCTTATTATTGAAATAGAAGCTGCCGTCTAACATAGAATATTTATTTATTTATATATTCTAAAGGGATTTAATATTTCTTAGAATATTTTTATCGTGAATATTGCAGCTAATTCATGGGTGACTAATCTATAATAGTTTTGAAAAGATTAAAAAAAATGTATTTTATGGTTGTGCAGACATGTTTTATTTATTTAATAGATTGTGAAACTACAATTCTAGCAAAGCATATTTTCACAGAAAAATTATCAAAATTAAAAACTGTAATTATTTGTATTTTTGTAATAGTTAAGTACTAATATTGTGTTTATTTTCATTGATTAGAATCTGTTGTAATAAGGTTATAAAAAAAAAGGCTAAATTATTCTTCTTTGGCAAATATCATAGCAATTGTTAATATATTGTTGCAAACTATAAATGCATTACTAACTTATTATTAGTTTGCAAGTAATTACATTTTATTTGATTAATTTAAAAATGTTTCGAAATATTATCGGAACCGAAATTTCGTATGTATACAAGAAGAATTATCCAAATATAAAAAGTGTTATGTTGTATAATGATAATTGCTTAATAGTAAGAAATTAGGAACTAACTATCGCCATCAATCTAGATCGGAAAATATTTTCATAGATCTTCTCAGATGTAACACATAAGGGAGACAGTTATCTCAAGAAAGACATTTCTCTACAGCAGGACAAAATGTAATGCAAAGCCCATGTATTAAAAACAACAAGAAAAAATTATTCTTATATCCCATATAAATCAATTGATTGTACATGGCATTTTTGTAAAAAATTTTTTTTTAAGAATTAAAAAAAAAAAAAAAAAAAAAAAAACATGGACAAATTTCATATTTAAATGCAAACACGAAAAATTTTAAAAATAAAATCAAAATAACATATTTTTTTTAAGTTTAGCTCTGTAAATGGCAACGAATGCCTTTGTAAGAATTGTTCTTATTTGACTCATAAAATAAGAATAAACTATCATATAAAGTTGTAAATAGAATTACAAGAACAAATTATTGTTATCACTCTATGGTTTGATTTAATAATATTCGCTTCCATAATTGTAATACAATTTCGGTTTAAAATCATTACTAATTAAATTTTTTATTTATTGTGATAAAAATAATAAAGGTATGCATTTTTTTATTAATTGTTAAGAATTTTTACGTTGATAATTAAACTTATTAAAGATTTCAATTAAAATAAATTATTAATTAAATTTTAAATAAAACTTAAAATTTTATAATATTTGCTTCTGCGAATAAACTTTTAAAAAAATCTTTTTTGGAATAATGTATGATTTGAAAAGGAAAATTTTTATTAAAAAAAATTTATGTATTTAAAATTTTTCAAGTTGACTCTCCACTGAAAAAAATAAACGAAGAATTAAATAATTATTTTTAATTGGCAATAAATAGTTTTTAAAGCATAAAAAGTCGTATATTTTATGGTGAATGTACTAAATATATCTTTAGCATGCACAAGCATGCTAAAGATAGGATAACATTAAGTAATAATTTTCATTTTGTTCTAATTTGCATGAAAAAAAATATTAAACAGCCCTAGTTAGATAAAAAAATTATTATTTATTATTAAAATTGCTTAACAATCATTTGAGGATGTCTTTCAATTTATTCATTATATTAATATTTGTTGTAAAGTGATATTTAAAACAAAACTTTAAGCACTAAATGCTTTTCCGAAATCAGCAAAGTTGATTAAACTCTTAAAAAAACAAAAACAATAAAAAACCGTGCAATATTCCACCATACGTTTAAAAATAGAGTACATTTCCTACTAACCCGTTCACTGCTCGCACCTCAAAAAAGTAAACCAATTGTACGATTTTTTTTTTTTCTTTTTTTTATGTAGATTATCGGGCGTTGAACCGGTAGCTGTTGTTATGCGATCTTTGGGTTTCCGTTAAGCATTTGTTGCAGCTGTCATTCGCGTTTGCATTGCGAAATGCAATACGGGTATGATTTAGAAAATACACACACAAACAAGTCTGTGGAAAAAAACAATTTGAGGAATTCCTTTATGCACGTGGAGATATAACCAATACAACATTTAAACTTTAAAAAAATAATAACAAAATATATTTATTGCTCAAAACAGTATCTGTATTATGTAGCTTTAAAACTTTCTCCGTGTTTTTTTCAATTCCTTCTATTAGCTCACACTCTCCCTATATATATCGTGTTCAAATTTCCAATCGTTCATAAAATACTTTTTATTCATCCACTCAAGTTCAAATACATTTTTTTTGAACTTGTAGTGGATGACACTGGATGTTAATACAGTTTTTTCAAATATTAATTCAGTCATTAAAGTTAATTCATTAATTTTAGATGTAAGTTGCATATGTCTACCAACAGACGGCGCCAGATAAACTTAAAAAAAAGAATGAAAATTATTTATAAAGGACTTTCTGCAATACAGTGAAGAAAAAGTAGGAATTGACTTAATTTTTTTTTTTTATATATTACTTGTTTATTATTATTATTATTTTTTTTATCTATTTATTTCAGCTATTGCTTGCTTTGTCCTTGAATATATAAACAAATACTAGAAATAATACTAAAAAAAACCCAAAAAAAACTTAAGTTTGTGAAACTTTTGTACGCACGTGGAGATACAACAGAATGTTTCTAGGAAATTTAAATTACATATTAGCCAACTGTATTGCTAAATTGATTAGTTAAATTAATTTTATGAATTGCTTTTTGAAACGAAGGTTGTTGACGTCGAAACTACCAATTAGTTATTTTTCTACTTACTAATTTTTTTCTATTTGGATATCTTTTCTAGGTTGCTATACTTTTATGCATAAAAAAGTCGTAACAATAAATTACAGCAAGGATATTTTGGTGTATTAATGATGTTCTAAAACAGGGGTCTCCAAACTACGGCCCGCGGGCCAAATCCGGCCCGCCAGTGTCATGAATCCGGCCCGCGACAGCGAATAGCTTATTACTGTTGTAATAAGTTGGATAAAAAAACACAATGATAATAACTCGGTTTTTATTTACTTGCTAGCTAAAGTTTAATTACAAGCATAATATGCAGAAAATTTAACTTAAGCATAACAACTAACAAATAATTGAAATGAATCCCGTCTAAAAATTATAGATAATGGCAGAAAAATTAGAACGGTTTTGGCCCTTGGTACTTACTGGAGTAAACAGTATGACCCGAAGGCTGGAAAGTTTGGCGACCCCTGTTCTAAAAGATGACTTTAAAAGACTAAAAATAAGACAAAGATTTTTTAAAGTTGACTTTTTAAATAAAATTATTATAACTATACCATGCAATCTTACTTAAAGTAATTTTTGATTAATATCTTTTTAACTTTAAAAAAAAAACTATTATATTTATTTTAATCGATTCCGTTCCACCATGATCTTAAATTTTCAAATTAATTTTAGTGTAATATTAATTAAAAATTACTTGTATAATTTTACTATTATCTTTTTTAATAGAAACTTTTATTTTTAACAGAAAAGATTATCATTTATTAGAAAAAGATATTATAAAACTACAATGGTTTGGTTTGTCGCTCGACGGTCTTTTTTTTGCACACTTTAGGCTAATTAGATCGGGATCTACAGTTTAACGTGAATTCCGAACCACTCACAAACATCCACGCCACTGCTGGGATTCGAATCTGAAGCCTTTGGTACCAATGGTCAGAGCGATAGTCAATTGACCATCAAGCCGCTACAAAGCTACAATGAAATTTACTTTCATTTACTTAAATAAAATAGACAGTTCTTATAAATCTGAATGATTCCTGAACCCGATACTATACCAAGAGAATTTTCTATATGTGCAAATCATGTGTAGTTTTAAATCTTATGTATTTTATATAATTTCTGGAACTTAAACGAACTGGATATCTTCAATAAACCTCACAAATTAATTTATTCATATCTAAATGCACGTAAATTCGTTTAGAAGCATTTATTAAAATAAAGTTGTCGTTTCTATAGTCCCATCTGGGAATCGCCAAAATGATAAATTTGTTTATTCAAAGCATAATAGAATTAATGCAATGTAAATAGATTGATGCAATCACTATACAAGTATTACTCTGATCTATTTATCATTTAAACTGTAAACATCAGGTAAGTAGAACATTTAAAAATTGTATACATTTGCACTTAAAATATAAGCATTTTTTACGACTTGAATTCAAGTGGGGAAAAAAAAAATCCCAAATAACTAAACATTTCAAAACAAATTTCAAATGACTTAATAAAGAAATTTCTATCTTTGATATGCACTTAAAAGCTGTTAAATGGTATGCTAACAGATATGTTTCGGCATTGCGTGGTCGCAGAAAATAAAATATTTTTAATCTTGGAAAACTTTATCAAGAAAAAAACTATTTTTTCAGATTTTGAAGGTTTTAGATGGTAAATAATTAACCTTAAATTATAGAAATTGCTACTGCTACTATTACACACCAGATCACTGTGCCTGGAGCTGAGACGACCCTTTATAGTTTGGGAATGATGTGGGTGAGAGAAATCTGAATTGGGCTCCGTGGCGCTCTACTGTAATACGAGACAGGAAGTGGATTCCGAACCACTACAAACATCCACAGTATCGCCGGGACTCGAACACGAAAGCTGTGGCACAGAGCGTCAGAATGCCAGACAGTCGAGCATTCAGACCCCAATAAGAGTTGCTAAATAAAGCAATCGTTTTTACCCCACATTTCCCAATAATTGGTTTTCTTTCTTATTCCTTATTTTGCAATAATTTAATTAATGACGTCAGTCAGTTTTTTTGTGACTGGCGTCCTCTAGCGGCATTAGAATATGTTGTCAATTATTTAATTAAAAATAATTAATTAAAAAAATCGTACTTCTTGGCTACGAATTTTTGGAACGAAGTAATAAATTCAGACAAAAAAAGTTAATTTTAGAATGCTGTAATTTTTAAGTTATGCTTATCACATACATACATATAAAGATAGGCATATATTTGAAATCTTTGCACAGAAGCAATAATTATATCAATGGAAAACAAATTAAAAAGTAATATATAGCTTTCAGGTAAAATAAAAACTTACCAACGGAAAAAGGTAGCACAGTGGAACACTGCAAGGTAGCACGGCTGACGCGTCTAAACTATTTGTAATTTATGCGGAAAAGAACTACTGATTTTGGTAAACACGATACTTACAAACATGTACGATAAGCACCGAGGTATACAATGCAAGGGTTTTCCAATCTCACGGCAGGATCTTATCGGAAACCACTGAAAAAGGCGAGAGGGCAGGATAACGAGCAACCGATTGGTAGGAGATAGCGAGAGAGCAATTGAGATAAGGATTTTTCAATCTGCGAGTAGCGCCACATTTCAGATGATTTTTGAAGGGTTGAGGAAATGGTTCAATCATTTCACCAGCCATTTTTAATTAAGAATAAATGTGGAACAGATGTGTCATTCTGGAATATGAAGGAATGGGATTGACGACACACTATTTAGAATGCATAGTTTTTTTGTAAACGAAATAGATGAAGTTGAGTTTATACATCAAATTAGCCTTCAGGGTCAATTTAAACCTGCCATATAAACCATGTCAAACTAAACATAAGCCACAAAGAATAAAAGCTTATATAAAATAACATTCAATGAATGAAGGATTAAATTAAAATAATTGACAGATTTGCATGAATTTAAATATCTCAGATCAATTTAATTTTCAAACTACAAAAGATTTTCATATGTTCCCAACGTCATATGAGCACCACAAGAATGTTAAGTTAAGTTCAGTTATGTTAAGTTCATATTGCTATGATTATAATTTTTTTTTATCTGAAAGTATTCCTTTTCATTTTGTGCATAAATAACAAAAGAAAAGAGGTAAAATGATGAATATTTTTATATATCTTCTGGTTCGGAATCCACGTTAAACTGTAGGTCCCGGTCTAATTAGCCTAAATCGTGCATAAAATGACAGTAGAGAGGCAAACCAAACCAAACAAATCTTCTTCATTGGCACAACAGTCCCATAGTGGGTCAAGGCCATCTGTCTACTGGCAGATTTCGAGACAGGAAATATTTTCTTTTCACGGAATAGGGCTGTCAGCCCTATGCCAAACATTCTACAGTCATATTAAACCGATAACTATGGTTTAAAGTGGATTAAGAACCACTACAAATATCCATGACACCACTGGGAACTCGAGCACGAAACCAGAGTGATTTCTATATATCATCAGAACTGGCTCGACAGCCCGTTGTGGGCTTTGGCTTTCCTTAAGATCCTGCCAGGCTGTTCTCCTCTTGGCCGTGGACCACCAGTTTTGATCTTAATAACATTAAAATCAGAGATTTCTCTATATATAGTACATGCACATATTTCCCAACAAAAATTTACTGTGAGAAGAATTTTTAATTAGATGTCTAATAGAATACAAACTTATTTTAATTTTTCGATAGTGCAATGAAGACTATGAAATAGATTATATACCTTTCTTTTCTTTATAATATTACCATGGAAAAAATTCAGGCAAAACTTGAACTAGAAGTTTTTGCAGCTGTATGTTAATTACTGAATTAAGGCTGCGTCATTACAATTTTAAAAAGGCAATGCTCCATAATTAAAACAATAAAGAACATTGGAAAATATTTAGGAAATTATAGTTTTATGTATAGACATAATTTTTTTTTCTCGTAATTCTTCAGGCATAATTATGAAAATATTGTAAATAACAGTGAAGCATTTTGTAATAAATAAAAAAAAAAATGCATAAAAATTTAACTAGACAATTGACGCTGGAGAATAGAAAAGAATGTGGTAGAATTTACTGGCAGGTACTGAATAGGATAGATAGTATATTTTTACAGGAGATACTGATAAGCCTCTCTTTCTTATCATGTTGAAAGATAGTTTTGAATAAGATAAGCAGCTAATCCTAAATCTTCAAACAATCGTTAGCCCTGAATAGCATGTCTCCACAAAAAGCATGATTTGCAATAGTAGACAGTATTGAGGTTTTATCATAATATAATGTATACTATTAGAAGATAATCACTTATATTGTAGGATAATTGATTATATTAATTGCTTATTAAGATACGTATGCATTTGTTTTAATAAGAAAGCTATTATTTCAATCTTCTACAACGTTCATGGATAATCACTTTCACTATATGCTAAAAAATCCTATATAAGAAACAATTTTTATTTTTAAAGACTTGCAGATTTTGGAGAAAGATTAAGACATGGATTATGATAAAAATATAGTTTTATAAAAAAAAAAAGTAAACACGCAACTATTAAAAAATATTTTATAAAATATTTTATTTAATATTTTTTTTAAATTTGCTACAAATTATAAAATAGGAATTTTTGAGAATAATGTGGCAAGCCTTGATATAAGAACTATTATCTATATTTTATTATTAATGTTATTATTTATTGTTTACACTAACACAAGAATTTAAATTATTGGCAATTATAGCATTAGCTATCAATAAATGCTGGTTGAAAGATTATATTATTTGTTTTAAGAAATTGCCGAAAACATGCTTATTTTAAAATTACGCTCAACAAAATAGCTGTATTTATTTCTAGATAATGCTCTGAAATGCGGAAACTGATTTCGATAAACATAAAAGGTGTCAGAAAAAAGAAAGAAAAAGACACATTTTAGAAATCAATATAAAAATAATTACATATGACAGAAATTTAAAAATCACCGATTTGTTATCTGATATATTGAAATTTTTGTGTGTAGGGGAGTTGGTTTGGTTTGTCTTTCTACGGTCATTTTGTGCACGCTTTGGGCTTATTACATCGGAAGCTACAGTTTAACGTGGATTCCGAACCACTAAAAAACATCCGTGACACAGCCAGAATTTGAACCTGAAGGCTGTGGTACCAAAGTCCAGACCGCTAGCCACTCGGCCATTCAGTATATTTCAATATGTACATATTTCGTAGTACGAAAAATATCTAGGCGATATTTATGTCATGTACATTCCAATGTGCCTATTACAAGCTATTGGAGTAGTTATACGTATTCTTAAATTCTACAAAATTTTGAGCATTTGATGTATAAACTTTATCCTTGACAAATTACCATAGAAAAAGAAATCAGAAAGTTTAATATTCAGAGATCAATCAGGTCTCCGAATTGGACTATCACATCCATTTCATCTTATTTGATTTATTTTCACACATCAGCACCTTCATGTGTGGCCTATGTTTAGTCTTTCATAAATATTGAACTGACTGTACCAAAATAATATCATCATCATCAGCGCAACAGTCCCATGTTTGGCCAAGGCTGTCTGCCTACTGGCAGATTTCGTGACAAGAAATGTTTTTTTTTTACTGGGTAAGGTTGTCAGCCCTACGCTCACCAGCCATATTAAACCGGGACATACGGTTTAAATGTGGCACAGAGCGCTAGTCACTTGGCCATCAGGCCCTACCAAAAATAATACACCAAGTACTAAATCTTTGAATTTCGAGTACCTGTCCTATGTACTGATTAATTTCTAAAATGTTTCAAGGTTAAGTTTTATTTTGTATGTTACGTCATAAATATTAAACAAACAGTAGATAAAAATTATTTGATCAATCCCTTTTGCTCTAGGGTTAGAACAAAAATTGTACTAAATATTTAAAAGCTTATTCAATTAATATTATTCCACGCATATATTATTTTTTTTTTGTTATATTATCTAATTTATTTTTATTATTATTATTATTATATATATATATATTACCATATATATATGGTAATACCATATATATATATATATATATATATATATATATATATATATATATATATATTATTACGTATTCCACAAGTATGCTCATTTTTACCATTGCACAACCATTTATGAAAATAATTTAAAAGTTCGCTCATATATGACACTATCCAAAAAACTACAATACGAATATAAACTCATGTTTGTGAAAATTGTAACACCTTGAAGGACCTACGCGAGTGAGCTGAAATTTTCAGGAAATGCAAATTAGAGCATGATATGCAAATGATTAGAATTTCAAATCTGTAGCGCGTGCATATGCTGAGCAGTGCCCTCTGAACGACAGATGGATCCGAATAATTAGACGGCTATAGCGAGGCGTGTATGGTTATCGGTGGTTATCTGCTAGTGGTAAAAGTTAGCCCAATCGTTACTTATGCCTCTTCGACGAAAGAGAGCGAGATTTGAACAACTTACAGAGTTTTAACGGGGGAGAATCATCGGCCTTCGTGAAGCTGAATTGTCTTATCGTGCAGTAGCCGCTCGTGTGCAGCGTAACAGCAGCACAGTGATGCGTCTTTGGAAGCAGTGGACGGACGAGTGTCGGACAACTCGGAAAACCGGGAATGGACCCCGAAATGTGACGTCAGTTCGCGATGATAGACACCTGGTCAGCATGGCGCTGACGGACCGTACAGCTTCCTCTAGACAATTGTCAGTACAGTGGTCAATAGCTACAGGTGTTTCATTGTGTACTCCATCAATTCGTAGACGTCTGCTGCAGCGTGGACTGCGCGCAAGGACTCCTTTATACAGGATCCCTCTCACCTAAACCATCGACGCCTGCGGCTACAATGGGCCGCTCAGCATAGAGACTGGCGTGCTGATTGGCAGCATGTCGTGTTTTCTGACGAATCCCGCTTTAATTTGTGGTACCATGATGGCCGCATTCGTGTCAGGCGCTATGCCGGTGAACGCCACCTTCCGGAGTGCATTATCGAACGCCACAGTGGACGAACACCCGGAGTTATGGTCTGGGGTGCCATAGCATATCATGGACGATCTCAATTGCTAAGAATTGTGGGCAATCTCAACAGCAACCGGTACATCAGTGAGGTTCTACAGCCCCAAGCAGTTCCCTTCCTTCAAAGCTTGCCAGGCGCTGTATTTCAACAGGACAATGCCCGCCCTCATATCGCTAGGACTGTTCAATCCTTCTTTGCAACGCGGCAGGTACAGCTTCTTCCTTGGCCTGCGTATTCCCCGGATATGTCGCCGATTGAACATGTGTGGGGTTACGTTGGTCGGCGTCTCGCTCGTGATCCTCGTCCTGTTGCTTCTGCAGACGAACTTTGGGTGCGCATACAAACAATATGGAATGCTCTTCCTCAGGCAGACATTCAAAATTTGTTTGACTCCATGCCACGTCGTGTAGCAGCACTTATTGCGGCGCGTGGTGACTACACAAAATACTGATTCCGATCTCTTGTTATTGTTTGTTTACTTTGAACATTTAATCATTTATTTGTACCACTACCACTCAACTGTGTATTAAATTTCATTCAATTATGACGATTCCTTCATGGTGTTGCAATTTTCACAAACATGAGTTTAGATTATAACCACCGTAATAAAAATACTAATGAAAATTAAAACAGGATTTGGCGTCTGGATAAGAAATATTTTTTCGTAACTTCCGCTAGAATTACTGCATTATTATTTAACAGACATTTTTTTCCCCATACGTTAGTAATTAACTTTTGTGCAATACATTTTCATAATAGAGCCTTGATTGTCAGCATGCAGGGTGATAAATGAGTTTCATTTATTGGAAATACGTTTATACGATTACATGATATTTGGTATAGGAAAATTATTAATTAAGAAATTTTCATGAAGGCCATTTTTTTTTACATCATGTTGCGAAGTCTGTAATGTAATCTTAATTTCGATAAGCAACTCTAAATGTGTTTACAGCACAAAATCGAATCATTCGTTTTGGAATGCATGAGGAGGAAGAAATTTTTGCGTAATGTTCACCTTGAAAGTTGGTGCTAATTTTATCAAACACCAATCTGTCAGAATGCGGACATCGGCAGACGCCAAGTTAAGTGTTTTCTTATCGCTGTTGAAGTTGGATATCGGCCAACGTCCTTCCATATTTTCTAAATTTTAAGCTCAGTGTTATATTTATAACGCAAACAAAAAAATTTTTTTTGCTTGCTTCAATAAGTGGTGCTTAAAGAGGTATTTTACAGAATGGCAGAGTTTGGATAGAGGGAGTCGAGTACCGCAGAATTAAAACGTAATAAAAGTAGTAACGTTACGTTAAAGTAACGTTACGTAAAAGTAGTAACGTTACGTACGTAGGGGAAACGTATTACTGGTTACGTTAAAGTAACGTTACGTAAAAGTAGTAACGTTACGTTAACGTTTGGATGGAGGGAGTCGAGTACCGCAGAATTAAAACGTAATAAAAGTAGTAACGTTAAAACAGAAATAGAAAGTTTAGAGTAAACAATTAATTAATTTTCTCATTTGAAAAAAAGGTAATTAAGAAAAAATAAAAATAAATCAATAAAAGGCGAATTAGTTGAAGGCTAAACGAAGGCAAAGTAATGGTCAATTAGAGAGGAAAGCCCTTTCAGCGCAGAGCGTAGTGACCCTTATCAAGTCAAGGACGCCCAGGAAGCTGGTTAAACTACTGCTGTGAAAAAACTACATTGATTGATAATTGATTATTAATTAATACTTAATCCTAAACGAAATAATAATCCCGCTGAATCAAAATTCAAAATAAATCTGAAAAAGTTATCGACCGTGGAAAATCAAATCAAAATAGTAATTTTTTTCCCTTTATTTTTCAATTCCTTCTATTAGCTCACACTCTCCCTATATATATCTATATCTTGTTCAAATTTCTAATCGGTCATAAAATACTTTTTATTCATTCCACTCAAGTTCAAATACATTTTTTTTGCACTTGTAGTGGATGGCACTGGATGTTAATACAGTTTTTTCAAATATTAATTCAGCAATTAAATTTAATTAATTAATTTTAGTTTTTTTTTTAGATTTAAGTTGCGTGTATCTGCTAATACATGGCGCCAGATAAACTTAAAAAAATGGATGAAAATTATTTATAAAGGACTTTCTGCAATATAGTGGAAAAAAGTAGTAATTGACTTTAAAATTTTTTTTTTTTACATTACTTGGGTTTTTTTTTTGTTGTTGTTGTTATTGTTGTTTCTAATCACACTTAGTTGACAGTAACATCTAGACCATGTCTAAGATCCCGTGTGGTGTCATGTGGAAGGATGGAAAGAGGGGGGCGTAGCTTCTGTTGTGATAGAGCACCCGTAGATAAAAGTTTGACTTGGCACCGTGACGTTGAAGAAGAAGGGCAATGCCTTCTGGAAGGACTACCTGGCATTTGCTTATCGGATGAGAGAAAACCCAGGAAAAACTCCCCACACTCACGAGACAAGATGCTGAACATCCCAAACGCCCTTGAGTCTTGACGTTTTTTGAAGCAGTGTCTACAACAAAAGTAGCTAGCGGATGGAACCTCAGCCATAATGTTCACCAGCGGAGCACGTTGCCACGAGTCGGGAAAATAATAAATCTAAAACTACTAAACGAAAAGAAAGAGATACAAACAGATTCGGCCAAGTTGGGTTTGGCCCAAGAATCGGAATAAACTTTTTCTTTTTCTATAGATAAGAGAGTGAGTGAATAATGAAACGAATTCGGAAAAGAAGAAAAAAAGTACCTGGCATTTGCCATGCTATTGGCATTGCTATTGGCATTTATAGACTGCATAGACCGAAAATCATTCAATATAAAAATATTAATGGTGAAGAATGTAGATTTTTTCTTTCCTCCCCCTGTCTTTTTTCGTGGAACATTGAAGGATCTTTTAATTTACTGGTGTCTGTTCGCTATCATCCACTGACGGATAGGGATAAATTATGCATTTCTAGTAACAGCCCTTCGGGTTTTGGGTTATGATTTCGCGTATCTTAAAATATCTTGTATGCATTTACGTTTCATAAAACAAATTCTGATAGATTTGCACTAGATTACGATCTTGCTGTGTTTTTTCGTTCGTGGATACCCATTTTTCAGGCAATAAAAGGAAAAATTTATTTATGAAGATTTTTAACAAAAAATTATTCTACAAGCCCGATGTTTTTGTTGTCATATCATACATTGTATTTAAAAATTCTTTAATTATTTTGTATAACTACAGTCATGTAAATAAATCATATTAATTCCAGATATAATTTGTTTCATAAACTTTCTTACAGCATTTAAAAATATATACATATCTTTTTAAAGTTATTTTTATTCGTCTTTTTTGAAAAAGGATATGACTTAAAAGGAAAATAAATTTGCCTTTCACAACTGAGAGAACAACAGCGTGATATAATATATTTGTTTATCTTTAACAATCATAGTAATATAATACTTGCTACATATGTATACTATTATAGACATATAATGTATACATATGTAGCAAGACAGGATAAAAATATAAGAAAACATTGTATGAAACTTCTTGTCCAGGAAATCTGTAAAAGTCGAAAGAAATTATTAAAAGCCAAAAGAAATTAATTATAACATCCTGAGGAGAGCTATATCAAGAAATACGTACCCAAAGGATGTTATAAACCATGTTATTTCTTCTAGCTAGATGACTGGATCCGAGTCAAAGACATGTGTAGCGAAGTATTCCGATAACATGGAGCAGACAGGATAACATTACATTTAGAATAGATAAGGTAGAGAATTGTTGTTGCTTTAAAGTATTTTCGTTACACATGGAAATAATTCTGTGCAGTTGATTAATGACGATATAGCGATGTAATTTGATCTGATATTGAATTTGACAGGTTGTTCTCCTTAGTACAAAACTCTAATTGCATGAAATATAACTACCCACAATAAAGCTCGTCTGCTGTCAAATTTGAGTGATGGGTTTATTATATATTTCTCAAATATCCTACACCCCTCTTTCCTGGGAATGAAATGACAAAACTCTTCTCGTGAGAAAAAAATGCTACAATATATATAATAATAATTTAATCATATAATTTAATTTATGTTTTAATTAATAATTATACGATATAAATTAGACTAGCATCCAATTTTTTCCTTCGCTTCATAATTTTTAAAGACATTCATAGAAATAATTATATGTATTTACTATGGCTAAAAGAAAAAAAAATACATACCGAGTTCTTTTCAAGTACACAAAGCAGTCGGTTTTAAATCTCTTACTATAAAAACTCCATTCAAAAATAATAAACAGAATTATAGTTTTTAGAAAGGAGTTTTACGAACTCGAAAACAAAATAACATCTTATAATTTGTTATTACTGTCTTTGAACATCTTATGTTGTGCAGCTGGTATTTGGATTCGCTGAACATTTCATTCTTGATACAGAACTGTTTTCTTTTTCTTCTAACATTCCGATCAATCAAATTTAAAATCATATCAATGAAATGTCACTTGCCAACCTGGCAGAACGCTTTCTGGAATTTCCACAACAGTATGATAACTGAATGAATTTTTTGAATACAATATTTTAAAAGAAATTATTTGCGTCAATATTGACTAATTAATCTTAAAATTTGTTAGTTTTTTCTCTTAAAGAATTATTTATGGGAGAAAGATTATTCCGAATAAAAAGTGAAATTCAAAAAGTTCAACTTCCTAAAAATATGCAACTTAATCTAATAATAAATATTCCAATGGAAAGATATATATGGATTTAATGCATAGAACCATGCAATCAATCTTTTAAATTATATTCTTATGAGACTTTGGCATTGATTCAATTAATAATTTTAAATGATGTTTAAGAAGACTATAGTTTCAAGTAAAAGAATTGTTGCGTTAAATGAATGAGATAATAAAATAGGAAAACAAAAGCAGAAAGAGCCTTAATAATAAATATAATGTATAGATAAATTCAAAGGTGGGATTTATATTGTTAATATGCTATTTTGTGAACTATTGCAGAATAAACGAATTCTTCCCGTATAAAATTAAAGGGAGCCTGCTGGCCGAGTAGCTAGTGCTCTGGCACTCGGTACCACAGGTTTCGGATTCGAGTCCCGGCGGTGCCAGGGATGATTGTAGTGGTTCGGAATCCACTTTAAACTGTAGGTCCCGATCTGTTTAGCCTAACGTATGCACAAGATGACCGTAGAGCGCAAACCAAACCAAATCATATAAAATTAAACGAAAATAAAACAATTAATTATAAAAAAAATCTTATTACTATTACTTTTGCAAATATGAATAAATTTAATTATTAATTTTTATTAAAATTAATAATTATAAATTACAAAAATTGTTAGTTTTCAACAAAAAGTCACTAAAATTACAAAATGCATTACAATCAATTTGAAAATTGTCATGTTGTAAAATTTTTCACATTCTAGTCATTGTATCATATTAGTTAATTTCTTTAAATACTGCTTTGCATCAAAATATATAGTATATTTTTATTTATAGGTTACTATATTTTATTTGAGTGATTAATTATACTTATCGGACATGCCACTGACATATTCTGGTTTTTGATTTTTAAGCTTTTATACTGCTTTGCTTATACTTTTTTGCTTTTTTTTTATTTGGTTTTTACTGACATTGTTTTTTCATTTATATCCATACTTTGGAATGATGTTTATATTTATTTTTATTTTATTATCTATATATATAAATAATATATATATATATATATTCTTTTTATTTATTAAAAAAAAATTTCTATTTTTTTCCCAGGGACTTGCAGAAGTTATTTATTGAAATCGCAGACTACTGTGGGTCATGTCAACAACTTACGTCAATGAGAATAATAATAGACAAATATTCATTATATTTAATTTGATAATTTTTGTATTGAATAATAAGAGAATCATATTCTGTTTTTTTTTATCTGAATTTTTTTTTTAATTGTTAACAATGATTACATTTAAAAATCAATTACTACTAGTTGTCCTTAATTCAAATAAAAGGTCATCAATTCTATTCCATACAATACTAGTTTTCATTATTATGTATTTATTTATTATCAGTTCAATGAATATTCAGCCAGTATCTTTGGTAAAAAGGTCATGAAACGATTACTAAAATCTTACTTTAAAACTCATTGCCATTTCTAGTCTAGTTTATGAATTTTTAATCAAAGTTTCAAAAAGAATCTTATTGCTAGGAGGTTACAGGCATGACCAAAAGAAAACAAGAATTTTTCCAACCGGTTCGCAAATTAACGGAAATTATGCATGCATTCGCGATAAGAACCACTTTCTGCTGATGACCTTGCCCTCACGAGACTGCTCAGACGATACGTGTTCTATTTTTGAAAATGGCTTTTTATCTCCATCCACCAATGAACCTTCGCCTTCCAGTTTAGAGAGTGCATTGACTCCCATCTAGCAAAACCATTCGTCTTATGATCAGATTTCTCTTAATTACGTGTGCTTATAGTTCAAATGTAACTGTTGAATACATACCATGTATCATTAGTTAATGCATGTATATAGTAATTAGTTTTTATTAAAGGTCAAGGGTGAAAATGCATCGTAAGAAGTTATGAAAATCATAAAACTATCGCTTGAATTGACAGATGTTTATCAGCGATTTATTTTTTAAATCACAATGACCAATTAGTTTGTATTGGGAATCATCTTTACTACTGTGTTCAAAAAGTAAGATCAATTAGCAGAAGGCATCATGAAACCAGATTTTTCCTATATTGCTGAACAAAGGCTATCATATTGCTCTTATTCAATTCTAATCAAAAATGTAAATTTATAATTAATGTCAAATGTACATATAGAGTTTAAAATAAATAAATAATTTGATTTTTGACTGCTCACACTCATTACATATAGTACATGTTAAAAATTACAGATCCATTTTTTACATGAAAATAAAGACAATGTTTTACAAAACGACATTCGAAATAATTAAAGATAACAAAGAGGTAAAGATTTTGTAAAACACAAAATGTTAGAAAAAAATATCTAATAAAATACATTTTTAAAGAAATAAAATGTTTATTTATGAGGCCTTATATGTAAAAAGCAATAATAATAATAATAATAAACACTATCAATAAAAACAAATTAATCTTTATTCTAAAAATTTATTATCAACAAGCGATCCTTTTTTTTTCCATAAAATTATTTTACATGTTGAACAGATTAATAGCTGTTACATAAATGAATAGCAATAGTCAATGTAAACAATGCCCGAACTAGAATATCTTATTTAGTAAGAATTATTTATTACTTAAAAGACAAAATAAACTTAATTCTATTTTGTTAAAATAAATAAAATTATAATTTTTTTCTAAGAAGAAATAATTTTAAGATAATTTACACAAGAAATAATTATTTTTAAAAATAATGTTCAATGTGTTAATAAGCTTTAAATATGTATTGAATAAAATTATGTAAACCTCAGTTTATACCAATGTTATTTTTAAGCAGATACCTAAATAATGCAAAATTAAAATAAACAACTTCGCTAAATAATCGGTTTGTTCTAAATTCAATAGAATGAATAAAAATTTATAGGGAAAGAAGAAAAAACGATGTTCAACTTAAAAGAACATCTAAATGAAAAACCGAATTTCACTTTCAAGTTTAAAAGTGTAATTTAAATATATATATTTAAATTCTGTAATTTCCAAATAAATGTAGGAAAATGTAAATTGTAATCTATACTACTGTTATTGTAATTTGCATTCGAATTACAATTTAGATTAGTTACAATTTGCATCATAAAATTAATACATATTGAAATTTTATAAATTTAAATTACTTACTTGCATTCTTCTAAATGAATCATTTTGAATGTTTTTCATTTTAATGCGTAATCTATTCATTTGAAAATTTCTTTTAAAAACCTAACTAAGAACAAATTCCTTTCTCCAGACAATGGTCACATACATGTTGAAAACATTAATGTTTATTGTTTCAAGACACAAGAAAATATTGCGAAAGATATAAAAGATTTCTTCCACTGTTTCATATATTATCTTTCAAATGGAATGTTTAGAATGAAAGAAAATTTATATGCAAACGATATTTATGCGACTGATATATGCAAACGATATTTTTTAAAATTGTTAATTAAATATTGTTGTTCTACATTATTTGAGATAATAAAATGCATGGAACTAAATGAAATGTGTTGTTTAAATTAATGTTTAGGTAAATAAATTCAAATATTTAATTTTTATAATTATACTAGTTGAATTTCCTGGGATCTGTACAGAAGCTATACGATGAAGATAAAAAAAGAAGACAATAAAATTTAATAATTAGAAAGTTCCAAAATGGATTTGTTTTATTAATATTTTTTAGGGAATAATAATAATTTATTAAATATTTCTGGTAATCGTTTGTTTATACACAATATTTAAATTTTTATTAAAAATTGTGTACTAAAGGTTTAATATAACTAATGTAAAAGCATATGGTGTAAATTTGCGAAAAAAAAAAATCCATTAGCATATTAGAAATTTTTTTGCTCTCAAATTTAAATCCTTTTTTTTTTTTAATCTTTATAACAAGTCATAGAAAAAAGTTGAAAATACCATTGGAGTCCGGACTATAAAAATCGTCCATAAAAACGCCTCAAAAACCTACTCATTCATTTAAGTGAATTAAGGACCAGAAATAGGGAAAAGTGGAAGAATCTCCAAGTTTCAATATAACCAACAGTCTTGTACAATATACGTTCTTTCTATATACGTGCCAAATTTGAAAGTTTAGGTTGAAAACTATGGATTTGTATAGTGGGCAAACAAACAGAATTTCAGTTCCATACACAAGATTTAGCACGTAGTAAAATTTATGTTGTTTTTTAGAAAATAATAATAGTCAGATTTACGTTGTTTTCTGATAAATAGTAATAAAATATTATGAATACAAAGTCACTTGTTTTTTAACACATTAAAAAAGAAAAGAAAAATTAAAAAATTTTTGAAGTAATTCACAACAAAAATCGGAATATGTTCACAGTTCTACCCTTTTAATTCAAATTTAAAAATATGAGATTATGTTAGGTTTAGTTTGAGATTAAATTATTTTTTATATAATTTCAATTTTTATTGAATACATACATTACAATATTGAATAATTAACATTGGAGAAAAATATAACGAATGCAGGTTGATTAATTAGAAAATATATTTTAAATTCTTTCTTTAAAAAACTGTTTAGTAAATTTTATTTAAGTAGTATAGTATTGTAATCAGTTTTGTTGTTGTCGAATGGAAAATGAGCAATTTCAAGAAAAAAGTACCTTCCTATAAATATAATCTGCAAATCTTTAGAAAACTATAAGGATTCGAAATTTAAAACATAATAATAAAAGAACCGATCACATTACGAAAGTGGCTGAATAAGCAAATGAAAGCAGTACACCGATTCTTTTTATATTTCAAACATTTCCACAAGAAAAAAAAAAAAAAAAACATAAATCTATGAAAAGGGAAAGCTTCCTTTAAAATGACTGACAAAAATGGCAATTTTTGAAAAATATATTCTATTGAAAAACGCAAAGATCAGCCTTAGAATAAATTTTGATGTCAAAACATCACATGCTGCTTACCAAATTCTATTCAGTGATTCCAAAACTTACCATGCAAAAAGTCTGCTTGGAGAATACGGAATGTGGTCCCAGAACGTTAAAATTTCCAACAGAGCTAAGATTCTTCTGGATGGTATGATTCGGGATTTCACTTTGGGTGAATGTCACCTTAAAATTTTTGTTCACCTCCTTTCTATTGTTGTAGAAAAGGGGCCTTCTGGGTTGTTCTAGAGGGGTTGTGCTTTGTGAGGAATTTACAGTTAAGTTCTTTTTTTTTTTTTTCAAGAAGTTAAGAACTACTTTGCAGTAAGCTTTGGAAATATGTTTTTTTTTTCTTTCTTTAAATCTCGTGCTATTTTTGAAAACATCCAACTGGCGAAAATATCTGTCATGAATGTTTTGTTGTATTATTTCATATTTATTCTTCATAATCTTAGTTTGGATAGTAAAATATATATATATATATATATATTTAAAAAAAATATTAGCTGGTTTTTTCTTGTTTCCTCTCGAATTCTTTTTTCCATCCTTAAAAACAATTTCTTAATGATGATTGCATTCACTTTACATTTCAAAGGGTTGTTTGGCACTATCATGCCATTTATGTAGCATATGAATTACCTTAAAGATGTTTTGATTGTTACATTACAAAAATAGTGTGCCACAAAAGAATATGTAGCTAACATGTCTAAGAGTCGGATTTGATCTCCACTTCTTTGAGATGAACGATGGTCTTAATCAGGGGTCTCCAAACTACGGCCCGCGGGCCAAATCCGGCCCGCCAGTTTCATCCATCCGGCCCGCGACAGCGAATAGCTTATTGTTGCTGTAATAAGTTGAATAAAAAACACAGAAAGATAATAACTCGGTTTTATTGACTTGCTAGGTAAAACTTAATGACAAGCATAATACGAAAATATTTAATTTAAACATAACAACTAACAAATAATTGAAATGAATCACACTAACATTATAAACTAGTGAATACCCCGCGGTTACCCTCGGTAGTTATGTTGGGGTAAAGAGTATCGCATATGTGTGTATATCGATGTTTTGAATGTATATATCCTGAATCAAACATATGATTTTTATCCTGGAAATCCCTCAGGAACGGAAAAGCTAAATTAACGCGAATGAAACTGCGAGGTATTCACTCGTAAAAAAATACTAATGAGATTTATGTAATTGTGATTTTTCACTGACAGTAGTTTGTAGTTAGCAAACGTATGCTCCCCCAGAAAGCGTATTCGGCGACTAGTCCAGAAATTATAGATAATGGCAGAAAAATTAAAACGGTTTTGGCCCTTGGTACTTACTGGAGTAAACTGTATGACCCTAAGGCTGGAAAGTTTGGAGGCCCTGGTCTTAATGGTCTTAAGACTTAATGGACTTAATTCATTGTGCCCATCTTTGGTTTTGATTGAAAAACTATTGGTTTCGGTGTTTAAGAAAATGAATTTTAAGTTATGATTCTCTTAAACTAGCTTTTGCAACAAACGGCAAATCAAGAAATGTCGAGAACAGCAAAAATCAACAAGGAGGTCAATTTGCGATCGAAACTTTTGAGAGAGGTCGAACTGCTTTGTGATCGCGCATGTTTGTTGATGCAGCAGATTTACTTTTGAGAATGGATTAACTGATTGTAAGCATTCAGTGCTGGAGTTTGGCTAGTGTAAGTTCAGATTATAATTAGAATATTTTATCGAACTTTGATGTTTGTTTTAAAGTTAAGATGTTTGGCTAAGTTAGTTGAGATTGTAATTAAGATCGATAAATGTGCTGTTGAATGTTAACCTTTGTGTTGAAGTTTCCCTACAGTTGATATCATTTATCAGTTTTTAAACCAAGCTTCCTTAGGTCGGAACACAACATCAAGTACTTCCGACCCCCCCCCGTCCGTCCGTCAAAAAAAAATTGTAATTGGAGATATTTTTCCTTTTTAAACCAAAAAACTTCATTAATGAGGAATGGCATTCGTAAATATCATACACTTTAAAAACATTTTTAAAATCAAATAGAAAAATATCTCATAGTTTTAATTATTAGTCCCAAGTAATACTTTGTTCTTTTGATTTTCATTCTCGTTTTCGAATTTCCGCTTCATTGAAAAAAAAAATAATTAACAAAATAAAATAAAATAATAATAATAACTTCATTCAAAATTTATCAAAAGTATGTAGAATAAATAATAAAATATAATTCACAGAGGAACGTTCATTATTAACATTCATTCTTAATTTATTCTTATACATCCATTCTTATTAAAATATTAAGAAGTTTTTTTACGAGTATATTAAGAAAATTATGTTGATGCCCGAAATTCTTACTTCTGTTCCATTTTTGTATATATTTATTCTATAGTACTGTTTTTTTTCAAATCTGTTTCATAATTATGCTAATATAAAAGATATCATTAATATAGTTCTGAAATGTTTTCTTATGAATTTTACATTAAGATCATCAAAATTATGATGTTTTATTCATAAATACAATTTACAGCATATCATTAATAAAATGCTTCTTATTTTACAACTACTTATTCTTTCGTTCAATGAATTTAATTCTAAAATTTTAATAATGAATCATTTAAAAATGCAAAACAGTTTTTTTTTAAATGCTTCAAATCCAGGTCTGCTTTAGACCATGGTAAGTCTATCAATAAGGAAGCAATTTTCAAAGCAAACTTAAAATGCATGTGTTCTAAATTAAAACTATAAATATATGTGGACAACGTGTTGTTGATTCATTTGTCTGGGCTTTTTAAATAAAATTTATGCCACTAACATCAGAATCGCTGCTGTGAATGTACACGAGACTGAAATTCGATCATTTGAGAATGACAGCTGTAGTAACTCACGTGCTAATATGTGGCTCCATAACATTTTACATGAGATCACCTCGTCAGAGCAATATGAACAAACATCCTGCCAAGGACATGGAACTAATTTGACCTTGCAAGATTCTTGCTGATTCACCGAAAAGCGATTTTAATAAAGCCGGCAAATGCAATCTAAATGCGGAAGTCATGCCACATCGACAGCTGCCAGACAGCGTTTCGTTTGTTTTGGAAAGAAAAAGAAAAAAGAAAAGTATAACTTGACTTCGTTTGCTACATTCTGGCAAATATGGAAAAAAAATTAAAGAACACGTAACAAAAGTTTCATGATGTTTTAATAGGTTAAGGAAATTATTTCAAAATGAGATTCTTGGTAACAATGTGAAAGGTCTTTGACATGTGTTTCAAAAGCAGAGTAAATAGTTGGCAATTAAATTCGCTGGACTTTAGAGAAAGATGGAGTCTTTTGACTTCTTCGTGTATAATTATTGCCGTTTAAGTGTGTTAGGGACTTAAGGATTCTTTAATACGAATTTTTTTTTAATTGGATTTTCAGCTTTCTGATGTATCCGTCCATTTATGCAGAATAAAAACATTTTGCAATTTAATTGTATGATTTAATGTTTAAATGTAGTTTATCTTCTTGGCTTATTATAATTTTCTAAATGATGATGGTATTATTCTTAGTTATTGCGTATCTACTATTCGTTCAATAATTAGGCTTTGATAAATTGTGTTTAATATAATTACAGTTGAATGAATTGACAAAATTTAATTTTACTATTGTAACCGGGCTTCCTCCTACGCACTGCAAGAGCAGTGGAGTTCAGGAGAAATGGTCGGTAGGCCTCGAGACTCCCACCTGAAAGGAAGTACAGCGCAGCCGGTGTTACCGCTGATAAACGTTTGATTTGCAATCTCTCATCCTGAGAGGAAGTATATTTAGCACAATCCTGCGTAACAATTGGCCTACAGACTCTCACCGGAGAGGTAGTATATTTCACGCATCCCCCCGCAAACCTAATTATCGGGTTTTCAGATTAGAAGTGGAATCCTTCCAAGAAACTAGAATTATCTGTCTTTAAAAGTGTTAAATATTGTATATCTTTAATTGTATGTGATGTTGAGCGTGATGTCTGTGAATGAGTAAATAAAGTAGTAATTCTTAAACCTGTGTCTCAAGTCTCCACCCAATTACAATCCAGCTCACAACACTACAATTTGGCCCCCAACGTGGAGCCGCCCGTACTTGCACACTATACTATCTATTACTAAATGTGTATTAATTTTGCAATGAATCGAAGTTTTATTACCACAAATCGATTTTATATATATTTCTTTTAAATTTTCCATGACGGCACTCAATTAAAATCACTTACCACTCATTAAAATTATTTGGGTATACCTTCGTTTGGGGAAGGGGTGTATCACATTTAGTTATATATTCAGTACATGAAGGGAAACCTCACATTTCAGTTGAAAGTAAAAACGCTTGGAAAAAGATAGCTACATAGAAGCACATTAAATAATTCTTCTTGATAAACAGTATTAGGAACAGTATTTATAAAACGATATGACAAGCATACATTTTTTTTATGACTTCTTGATGCTTCATGTAGGTAATTGAAATTTACGTGATACACAAAATACAGCCAGGATTAAGATTTTGTGATGGACAGCACTGCAATTTACTTTTGCACTGCTTTCAAAAAGCAAGCAGGTTCGGAAATAATTATGACATATTACTTACTTACTATGCAGATGAGGGCAAATTATTTGGCGTCGGCATGGGACTGCCTAGTGATAGTTTTCCATTATGCCTAACGTGATAATTTATATACATATATATATTTTCGTCCAAAAGGTACTTTAAGCAATTGTATGTACATTTATTCACATTTTTTTACTTTTTAATAAGAAGGAACACGTGAAAATAGTTAAATTATAAGGTCTTATATTTTTCTGAAGAAAAAATTTGCTTTATTATCATTGGTGTTGATTTCTGATAAGAATGAAAATCTTGGCAGGACAGCTATTAAAAAAAAATTCCCTCATCTTCAGATTGAATATATATATATATAAGTCATTGTTTAGAGAAATTTGTACATGCTACCAATAATACATTTGAAACAGTAAAGACAATATATTAATCAACTAGTTTGGAAAACTTTGTGGGCTATATTTATCTATAAAGTTTGATAACTTTTGTAAAGCATAGCTAGAACAAAAAATATTAAAATATCAAATATTTGTCCATCAAAGTCAAAACATTTAATTGTTTTAACGGTAATTTCATTTTCTTTTCCTTTATCTAATTGAGAGACATAACAGTATTTGCTTTGGATAAAATAAATAGCTTTATGTCAAGCAAGAAAAATCATCATTAAGAGAAAAGTAAACACGAATGTAATTATAGGAATAGAGAAAAAGCTGCCCAAAAGTCTTTGGGGCTGGTCTATTGAAAGAAAGAGTAATGAGATTTTTTTTGTTGAATCAATACTATGTATCATAAGATAGCTGGCCATGCCAGAAGGAATCATGATTTCACAACTTTGGGATATTCCAAATATCATCTTCTTTCATCAAGACAGGAAACCCTTATTACGTGGATCTTTTTAAGTTATTTTTCAGGGAGTTAGACTGAAATTAGTTATCCAACAGCCTTGGTTCTCAGTTCATTAGCTACAATTTTAATTTTTAGTCAGGAAATTATATACAAAATTAGGCATCTGCCTTCAAACTGGAAAAAATACCCTCATCTTTGGAATCAGAATTGTACTGTGGTCTCGATTTTTTTTTTTTCCGTTAGCAATAAAATTATAAATTAGAAGGTATTATCATTAACAAATTAACTTTCATCCTTTAATCTCATTTTGGATATTAAAATAAATTATTATTTTTCACAGTTTTTTTTAATTTGAAATCTTTAATTGAAAATTAATATGAATTAATTTGAAATCTTTTTTTGTTTTATTTATAAATAGTATTCAGTTTTATGAAACTACCACAGAATTAACTAAAAATATTTTTTTTTTACAAAATATTACTTTTTCGTAAATCGTTAAATATGGATCTTTGAAAGATTCATATACGGATTTTCAATTTATTCTGGGATTCATTTGTGAATTTTAGTTATTTAGTTTTGTTGCAAAATTTATTTAATAGTTTTCCAAAAAATTTTAGCAATTTAATAATTATTCTTGTTTTAGCTGCTTGCTAAAATTGAATGCAAAAATTTTTTAATATTCATTACCTTACCATCTTGATTCTTACAAAAATCTTCTGCATTCCTTTTTGTTCTATTTGGAGGAATCGTTAAGAATAATGAACGTTCTTACGTCATGGGAACTACCAGATTGGATTTTGTGAAAAACAACCCATGAGTCACCATCTTGCTCCAGACAATCGATTAGGTCTGAGAACTTGGTCTTTCTGTGCGTCAGCATATAAGAAACATGGAATCATTTTCAGTTAGAACTTCAATATAACTTAAATTTCACCAGGAAATAATTTTAAAAATTCTATACTTTCGTGGATGTGGTAGCTTCACAGATTTTTTTAATATATTTTGTTTCCTTTGCTTTGTTATTATTTGATGGTTGTTAACTGTTTTTCATTTTAATCTGACAAATATTACGGCAATATTTATTTCGTTAATCAATTATGGTGATATTCATTAATTTTTATTACGGATTACCGTATAAAATTGTGTTTAATTATAAAATTATCATATTGACTTGATTTAATTTGTGCTGTATTATCAATATTTTAAAATACAAATGTTTTTGTATGTTTCAGAAAAATTTCAATACTTTAAAATACAAATGTTTGATTCTTTCTATCATTTATAAAATAATTTTTTTCCCATAGTATATTATACATCAAAATATATTAAATATAGAATATTAAGTTTAATTTTGGCTCTAGTTTTTCTGGGTGCCACCTTTTCATTTCATAATTTGATTTTGATATACAAACTACGTTTCAACACATGGACTTCTTTCAAGTAACATTTTGATATGTTTAAGCTGGACTAGAGATAATCATTCAGATAATGGTAATCAGTAACTCCTGTATATCTTGTGCTATAACTATATTTCGTGTTTACAAATATATGTAAAATTATACCTTGTATAAAATTAACTATAACTGACAAGTGGAAGCGTTTAATTTATTACTAAGTTCAATCGGTCTGACTTTGTTCTGTATAACAGCAATTTGGCCAGTTCCAGAATATAAAATTTAACTAATGGTAACAATATTTTGTTAGTAATTCTCTAATTCCAGATAAGAATGTTATAAAATACAATATAGTGGGTAAAAATATAAAAATTTTCAAACTCAACAAAATATCAATCAGTTTGTGGGAAGGCCACACACGAAGACACTGATTTAAAAAGATAAATGAATTAGCGAAATATTTATTAAAGTTGGGTTCATTGCTGTAATCGATAACCACTCTTAAGTGTTAAGTGAGACGAAAACAACTGTTCGTGTTAAATGGAACGATTGCCCTACTGCACATCGATCGCCGTCACCCACCGCTTTAAGAGGTTCGAATGACCTAATTTATCCCATCAATAAAAGGCCTCTAACCAGAGAATGACTGTTTCGATTCTGCGTTACTTACTTGAACTACGTCTATCAGTAGAATGGCAGTAGGGATTGCAGGTATTTTGAGCCATTTGTACAATTTTGTAATACCGGTATTCGCAAGTTTAAATACCGTTTTTTCGGTATTTACTAGAAATGTAGAATTCTTATCTGTGAAATTCTTATTCTTATTCAGAATTCTTATCTGAAAACTAGAAATTCTTATCTGTGAAAACAAGGCTGTAGTTGTGAAGAAAGTGTGTAATATTTCCATGTTTTTTAAATTGGTGAGTTTGTTATTCACATTGTATTTGCATTATCATACTTTAGAGTTCAAAATATTTTTCAGATTTATTGTACACTGAAGTGACAAAAGTCATAGGATAGCAATATGCAAATTTTCAGATGGCAGTAGCATCGCGTAGAACAGGTATAAATGCGCAGTGCTTTCGCAGAGCTTTCATTTCTGCTCAAGTTATTCATGTGAAGAGGTTTTGACGTGATGATGACCGCACGACGGGAATTAACAGACTTTGAACGCGGAATGTTAGTTGGAGCTAGACGCATGGGTCATGCCATTTCGGAAATCGTTAGGGAATTCAACATTCCCAGATCCACTGTGTCAAGAGTGTGCCGAGAGTATGAAATTTCAGGCATAACATCCCACCATGGACAGCGCAGTGGTCGACCGCCTGCACTTAACGACCGAGACCGGCGACGTCTGCAAAGACTCGTAAATTCTAACAGACAAGCAACACTGCGTCAAATAACCGCAGAAATCAATGTGGAACGTACAAGGGACTTGTCTGTTAGAACTGTGCGGAGAAATTTGGCTTTCTTGAGCTATTCCAGCAGAAGACCGACTCGAGTGCCTTTACTGACAGAACGACATCGCTTGCAGCGACTCTCGTGGGCACGTGAGCATATCGGTTGGTCCCTAGATGAATGGAAAACCGTGGCCTGGTCCGATGAGTCACGATTTCAGTTGGTAAGAGCTGATGGTAGAGTTCGAGTGTGGCGCAGACCCCACGAAGCCATGGACCCAAACTGTCAGCAAGGCACTGTTCAAGCTGGTGGTGGCTCCGTAATGGTGTGGGTTGTTTTTCATGGCATGGACTTGGTCCTCTAGTGCGACTGGACCGAACATTGACTGGAAATGCTTATGTTCAGCTACTTGGAGATCACTTGCAGCCATTCATGGACTTCATGTAACCAAACAACGATGGGATTTTTATGGATGACAATGCGCCATGTCACAGGGTCACAACTATTCGCGATTGGTTTGAAGAACATTCTGGACAATTCCAACGAATGATCTGGCCACCTAGATCGCCCGACATGAATCCCATCGACCATTTATGGGACATCATCGAGAGGTCTGTTCGTACCCAAAATCTTGCACCATCAACGCTTTCACAATTATGGACGTCTATCGAGACAGCATGGCTCAATATTCCTGCAGAAGACTTCCAACGACTTGTTGAGTCCATGCCACGTCGAGTTGCTGCACTTTGCCGGGCGAAAGGAGGGCCGACACGATATTAAGAGGTATCCCATGACTTTTGTCACTTCAGTGTATATATATTCATAAATAATACCCCATAATAATGAATAAGAATAACTTTAAAGAACAAAAAAACAAGTTGATGATACTTCGGTTTAGTTTCATTATTTACTTGATGAAAAGAACATGGTGGTACAATGTAAAAAAATGTTCAAGAGTTATTAAAGTGAATGGAGGAAGTACAACGGGACTCCATGTACATTTCTTAACATTAAATACGAAACATGATACAAATTTGTTAAAGAAAGAATCTAATTACGATGAAGATACAAACTTAAGCACAGTTTCTACGCCCAAGCCATCAGGTAAATACTTGTAAAAAGTATATCGCTCATTGCTAACAGTACCACCAATTAGCGAAGATGCTGAAAGAACGTTTTCGACAGATGGTAATTTTGCAAAAAATTACGTTCTAGGCTTAATGACAGTAAAATTGGTGCATTATGTTTTTTAAGAGCACATTACAAAAATTTGTAATAGTACCACAGACTGAAGAGTGATATTTATACTTTTTTGTGATTTGAATAAATAAGATGTTCCTTAATTTTTTTGTGATTATTTATATACTGTTATAATTTATAAGTTACAAATTTTTTTCGTGATATTTACATTCTCTAATAAAACTGGCAAATAAAACAAAAAAACACCTGTGCTTTCTCTCTTTTTCTAAAATTTCCACTACCGGTATTAAAACCGGTATCCCGGTATTAAGATCTAAAAAATACCGAATACCGGTATTGAGCTTTTGGTCCGATATTGCAATCCCGAAATGGCAGCATTCCATCGATCGAGTTATTCTCACTCAAGAATTTAAGAACGAGCAATTGTTTCAAAAAATCTCTATTTCCTTTTTTTTTTATTTCCCCCTCTTTCCTAACAATACTACTGCCCAAAGTGGGCATGGTCTTTTTTTAAACCCTGTTCTCAAAGGATTGCTGGAGTCATTGTTTGAGAGTTTCTTACTCTTTGAAATCTTTTTTTAACCTCTTTATAAACTCATTTAACCCTTTTGCCAGATTTTTTCGACTTCTACACATGTGCGGGTGTAGTTTAAAATGTCGTTTCAAGCTACCCACTCACTGACAGAAATTTTGCTAACAACAAAAATGTATTGAATAATATCAAATAATAGAGCTATTAATTATTTGATGCTTGGACAAAGAACATTTGCAAATTTTTTTTCCGAAATAATATCAGTTACAGAGGAAGAGATCTCTTTCTTCTCCTTCACTAATCCTTGGAAACAATAGTAGGAAACCTTTAATGTTACCACTCGCTTTTGATGGGATCTAACAATTAGGTAATGATTCTAAACTGTACGTGAAGAAGTACTAGTACTTTTGTCGCTCTTAAGTACTAATACTTCTCACTCATTCTAATACTTCGAAGTACTAGTACTTTGTGACAGGCAGTTCTTAAGAAGCCCTTAATGTTACTACTCGCTTTTGGTAGGCCTTAATAATTAGGCAATGATTCTAAACTATGCGTGAAGAAGTACTGGTATTTTCGTCATTCTTCTTGTGTCAGGCAGACTGTAAGAAGTCTTTAATATTAGCAGTTGCTTTTGGTAGGCCTTAATAATTAGGCAATGGTTCTAAACTGTATGTGAAGAAGTACTGGTACTTTCATCAAGAACTCATATTGTGTCTGATGGAATGAAAGAGACAGTAGTAATGAATTGCCAATCATTTTGTAACATAGCCTGGTAATTTATCGCGTGATGATAGTTATAAGGAAGTACAAGTATACACTGTTTTAAATAAGTTCTAAAATGAAAGGAAAATTCTGTATCCCCAAATTCTTTTGTACATTTTCTTATTATTTAAATCAGGAATATACAGAATGCCTCCTTAACAATTTTTAGGAATCCCCCTCCAAAAAAAAAAAAAAAGAAAGTACCTATAAAAGTCTTCTTTGAGAATTCTTTAACGGATTATATTTGAGTTTTTGTTGCCTTGGCGAAAAACAGCCACTTCAAGTTTTATTTTATGGTAATCTTATCAAATGACTTTTGTTCTTTCCTGTTTGCATAGATTTGATTAGACAAGACTGTCTTTATTTATGGTACACTTAAAATTCTTATCTTTTGTGTAGTATTTATTTGTATTCCACAAAATATATTTTCTTCCAAAAACTTTACACTTCTTTATATTATCAAAAATTACCAACTTTTATTAAGTCAATATTTTGGTGTTTCTTTTTTACAATGTTAGAATAGCAAATATATATGCACACGTAAAAATGTCTGTTAGCAACAATAATTCTTTTATATAGCCATTAATACAAAGCATTACTGTTATTAATTTCCTAGCTCACATCGTTAAATGTTTATTATTTCAAATTTAAATATGCTTATTTGCATACAGTGAGTTATAGTAGAATGCCATGTATTTATTTTTTCTAATTAATAACGATATTCTAATTAATCGAGACGATTTTTTTTTTCTTTCTTCTCTTTCCGGTTAAGTATAATCCTTTTTTTTTTTAATTATTTTTTTATAGCTATGAATGTTTCTTTTTTATTATTTGTTATGGGTATGATTGTGCTTCAATTTCTATCTTGAAATCAAGTAATATTGATCATTTCCTTTATTTATTTATATAAAAAAAATATCGCAATCAATTAAATAGCTTCCGCTAAAGTAACATCGCCTATTTGTAAAAGGAGGGGAAAAAAATAGTGTGACTTAAAAAATTTCAATTAGTGTTTTATTTCATAAATTTGAAAATATTCTGTTGCTTACCCATAAAACTCTTCCCGGAAGGCAGTATATTTCCCTCATCGTTGGGCTTTTCATGGTAGAACACGAAGCCCACCAATACTAAATTTGAAACTCTTAACTTGCGTTGGAGGCTAAAATGTGTTGGAGTCTAAATATATGTACATGCCATTATTACTCAAAAATATATTTCATTCGCTCCCATAATTAAAAACACTTCCTTACAACGAAAGTAAGTAAAACATTATAAATTGGATGAAGCAAAACATTTTGCGTTATAATACTTTATATCCTAAGTATTTTCCAAAGGATTTAACTTCACTTCTTTTTTTTTTTTAGATCAGAGATGTCCAACTTTCTAATTTGTTTTGTTTGTTGAACATCGATGGGTCTCATGTTCCACTAACGTATGCCATGAATAGTTCACCGACGTGTGAGGGCATGGCCTTCGGGGATGGGAGCTTCACTGCCCGCATTTGCATGTCGTAGGGGGGAATTCCATTTCCAGAGGCACTCTGATCTTAAATGAGAGGCACTTTACACAATTTTCCATTGAGTCACCCGATTTCTAAATTCAGCGGATTTAATACTAGTCATCTTATACATTAGCTATGGACGTCACTATACCATGAGTCAAACTCATAATTAAACTCAGTATTTACAAGAGATTTATCTTCATTTTTATTTATATCAGAGAAGCGTTTGTTGGCACAAATGTTGTCATGATTATAATAATAAAACTCCCGTTAATTTAAATTTGAACGATAGTTATTAAGCAAATAAATAAATAAACTCGCAATAAAAGTTATTAACTATGATCAATAAATAAATATAACGCAGTACAATAATCTATGATTTCTATTCTTGAAGAAGTTTATTTAAATCACTGAACTGATCAATATATTTTATAAAACGTTAAATATTTGATATAAGAAGGACACGTCGATTGGTATTTAATTAAAAAAAGAACTTTTTTTAAATATTTTTATACAAGTAGAATTCCAAAAATAAAAAAAATATTCAAGTAAAAATCTCAATGTCTAAAGAAAATTTACGGTTTTATGTTGGTCCATAATAGTGCTAGATTCTTGTAGCCTCTGATTTATATCTACACAAAACCAAACGATGGCATACAAAACGAAATTCTAAAATCCGTCTACACAAAACAAAGAATCTACACAGGATTTACACAAAACGAAATTCGAAAATCCGTTTAACAAATATTTCCCTTGATAAAAGTCGGCCGGGATGAAAATCTGATGCAATATGGAATTTTGTTGACTATCAAACAGAGGTTTCGAAAAAATTGAGATAATTCGATAGGGGAATGTTGAAGCACAGAGCAATCAGTAAGAAATGCAGGCCATTTTTTTTAGGTTTCATCACAATTCCAAAAACTTGCTTAATGGAATTCGTTCCAAGAAAAATTTCACCTTAAAATACACCAAGGACAAAAAAATCTGACCTCGAATGGTTGATCATCATCCATTCACTTTGGATCGCACTTTGGATCTCTTGGCTGATTGTGACATTGCAGAAATTCGATGGATATTTCATAAGCCATTCATTTACTAAATCGATTAACTCCAAGCACACACACAAAAAAAGTAAATAAATAAATGAAAAATGATGTGGGGACTTAATAAGTTTGTATACACTGCTTTTTAAAACTACAAATTCGAATAAACATTGCAGAAAGATAATATTGATAAATTTTACTAGGAAAAATATCGATGGATAGTGCAAATTATCGTTTTGAAAACCGTAAAAGAAAAACTGTTCTGAAAGAATATTTAAAAAAAAAGAAAGAATTTAGAAAGTAAAATATAAATAATCTTCTATACTAGAATATTTGTTAGGAACAGAAAATGTATTAAAGAAGGACGCAATGGCATAAACTTTAAAAATTAATTATTTTAACAAGAAAATTTCTAAAGACAAATAAAAAAATATACAGAAGCATCACACCTGTACAAGTATCACCCCAGAGGATAGCACCAGGTACAAAATAAGTTTGGAAACTAAGTTTGTGGTTTTTAAGTTATGCTGTGACATATACATACACACATATACATATATATATATACATATATATATATATACATATATATATATATATATATATACATATAGACATTTATATATATATATATATATGATAACAATACAATAAAGATGAAATCTTTATAACGATTATTTCAGTGTTAATCCATATATACACTGAAGTGACAAAAGTCATGGGATACCTCTTAATATCGTGTCGGCCCTCCTTTCGCCCGGCGAAGTGCAGCAACTCGACGTGGCATGCACTCAACAAGTCGTTGGAAGTCTTCTGCAGGAATATTGAGCCTTACTGTCTCGATAGACGTCCATAATTGTGAAAGCGTTGATGGTGCAGGATTTTGGGCACGAACAAACCTCTCGATGATGTCCCATAAATGCTCGATGGGATTCATGTCGGGCGATCTAGGTGGCCAGATCATTCGTTGGAATTGTCCAGAACGTTCTTCAAACCAATCGCGAACAGTTGTGGCCCGGTGACATGGCGCATTGTCATCCATAAAAATCCCATCGTTGTTTGGGTACATGAAGTCCATGAATGGCTGCAAGTGATCTCCAAGTAGCTGAACATAAGCATTTCCAGTCAATGTTCGGTCCAGTCGCACCAGAGGACCAAGTCCATGCCATGAAAAAAACAGCCCACACCATTACGGAGCCACCACCAGCTTGAACAGTGCCTTGCTGACAGTTTGGGTCCATGGCTTCGTGGGGTCTGCGCCACACTCGAACCCTACCATCAGCTCTTACCAACTGAAATCGTGACTCATTGGACCAGGCCACGGTTTTCCATTCATCTAGGGACCAACCGATATGCTCACGTGCCCACGAGAGTCGCTGCAAGCGATGTCGTTCTGTCAGTAAAGGCACTCGAGTCGGTCTTCTGCTGGAATAGCCCAAGAAAGCCAAATTACTTCGCACAGTTCTAACAGACAAGTCCCTTGTACGTCCCACATTGATTTCTGCGGTTATTTGACGCAGTGTTGCTTGTCTGTTAGAATTTACGACTATTTGCAGACGTCGCCGGTCTCGGTCGTTAAGTGCAGGCGGTCGACCACTGCGCTGTCCATGGTGGGATGTTATGCCCGAAATTTCATACTCTCGGCACACTCTTGACACAGTGGATCTGGGAATGTTGAATTCCCTAACGATTTCCGAAATGGCATGACCCATGCGTCTAGCTCCAACTAACATTCCGCGTTCAAAGTCTGTTAATTCCCGTCGTGCGGTCATCATCACATCAAAACCTCTTCACATGAATAACTTGAACAGAAATGAAAGCTCTGCGAAAGCACTGCGCATTTATACCTGTTCTACGCGATGCTACTGCCATCTGAAAATTTGCACATTGCTATCCCATGACTTTTGTCACTTCAGTGTATATATGGATTAACACTGAAATAATCGTTATAAAGATTTCATCTTTATTGTATTGTTATCTCGATTTGTTCTTAAATTTTTTAAATAATTTTGTGTGTAATAAGGATTATTTTAATTCACCCATCATATCTGTCATTTAGTTTTCAGTGAAATGAAAGAAATAATTAAGAAAATAGTTTATTATACAGTCTAACTATCAAAATGGTTTTAATCAAATGATTTAATTCTAATTATAAAAAAGCATATCAAGCACTTTGACACTAAAATGTGCTATCAGATTTAGTTTTCATTTAACCCAAATGAAAGCTTAAAATAAAATATTTTAGAAATAGTCGCTATTTTGCTTGCATCCTTCAAACGAGAAAATAATAAAATTTTCATTAAAAAAATCAAGTAACAAATGATGAATGATAAATGATGATCATCAATCACACATATCAATGATCAGCAATCACACATATCAATGATCATCAATCACACATATCAATGATCATCAATCACACATATCAATGATCAGCAATCACACAGTAGAAGATTCTTTGTTTTTCAAAGTGTTCATATGTTACTCTACAATATGAAATGCAGTTTGTATTGATAGTAGATTTCGAAAGGAAATTATTTTTAATAGTGCATCTTAAATTGTTTTTACGAATGTCGTTATTTAAACAATAAGTTGTTAATTTTTTAAATAATGTATTGCTAGTATTGTATTTTAAATAACTACAGCCAGCAATTTAAACACTAAAAAATCATTTTTATGTACATATTCTGTAAAATTTTTTTTTGAATAAACTCCAATAATTTTTATCGTTTTTGGCATGTGTTATGAGAAGGTTAAGAGTTAATGTATAAATAATGTATTACATTTTTTAACCGGGTTTGTATATCGCTTGATTTTTTTGTATTATTGTCTTTATTTGTATTATTTCATCTTTAGCTTTAAAAAAAACATGTGCAATTGTAATTAATATAAATTGTAATTAAATCGGCGTATATCAGCTTAAATTAACTTTTTAAACCTTTTTTGTTGTTGGAGAAACTGAAACACTATTAAACTGATGAGAAAATAAAATATAATTTGTTTCTTGCAAAAAAACTTACTAATTCACACCATTTTTTTTTTTTTTTTTTTTCAAATCTGGAACGTAAATATTTTTTTTCCATTTAAAATTATTTTTAGTTCAATATAAATACATACTCTTAACTCACTTACGATTTTTTTTTTAGCACGAGCATTTTTTTTTATACTAACAGTTTTTAATTGTAACAGCTCTTTTCATGGCCAACAAAACAAGTTTTATCTATTTTAGAATAAAAAAATATAACACACACACGCACAAAAAAACACTTTAAATTAAATAAAAAAATCATTATAAGCAGCTTAGAGAATGAATGCCGCTGTTTGTTAGTGGTACAACCAAAAATGTCTTTGAAAGAGTGAATCACATTACAAAAAATTCCAATCTTGTTTTTAATTTTATGTATTCGAATATTTTAAATCGTTTTATTAACAGAATAAATATCATGAAGCTAATTGCTGAATTAACCGTTAAGTTGTACATGAAAATACCATTGATACATGTAAATACCAAGTTGTACATGAAAATGCTGAGGCTAAATTTTAAATCGCATCTCTCACGCGAGCAACTGTTTATTAAATTGAACTCTTCAAATTAACAAATTTAAAGGAGGATTTTGAAGAGATATCGTGACTGGAAAGACGTTGCAAAATTTCCCAGTTTCACTTTATATGTAATGATTATTGTTGTTGTAATGATTATTGGTCAAGCAGACTTAGATCATTATCAACCATTCGCCATTAGAATGGTACAGATGCAGCAGCAGATTCAGCGTTGCTCAGGTCCACACTATACAGCACTCTCATTGTACCATACTTGGTTCGGAAAGCCAGACGTATTGCACGCCATTTAAATTAGCCCGCCAGTCTACTGCGATCTAAGTTATAATGAATTTGGATGAACATTTTCTTTTCTTTTTTATGTATAACTGGACATTTTTGTAATCTGTTTACTTTCCTAAAAGATGCGTTTTTATTACGAAGTATTTTTAAGTCAACGAAATATATTTTAGAAAGGGATAAGTAAAAGCAAAATTCATTAAATGAATAACTAAACTCTATGTTATACACTGAAGTGACAAAAGTCATGGGATACCTCATAATATCGTGTCGGCCCTCCTTCCGCCCGGCGAAGTGCAGCAACTCGACGTGGCATGGACTCAACAAGTCGTTGGAAGTCTTCTGCAGGAATATTGAGCCATGCTGTCTCGATAGACGTCCATAATTGTGAAAGCGTTGATGGTGCAGGATTTTGGGCACGAACAGACCTCTCGATGATGTCCCATAAATGCTCGATGGGATTCATGTCGGGCGATCTAGGTGGCCAGATCATTCGTTGGAATTGTCCAGAATGTTCTTCAAACCAATCGCGAACAGTTGTGGCCCGGTGACATGGCGCATTGTCATCCATAAAAATCCCATCGTTGTTTGGGTACATGAAGTCCATGAATGGCTGCAAGTGATCTCCAAGTAGCTGAACATAAGCATTTCCAGTCAATGTTCGGTCCAGTCGCACCAGAGGACCAAGTCCATGCCATGAAAAAACAGCCCACACCATTACGGAGCCACCACCAGCTTGAACAGTGCCTTGCTGACAGTTTGGGTCCATGGCTTCGTGGGGTCTGCGCCACACTCGAACCCTACCATCAGCTCTTACCAACTGAAATCGTGACTCATCAGACCAGGCCACGGTTTTCCATTCATCCAGGGACCAACCGATATGCTCACGTGCCCACGAGAGTCGCTGCAAGCGATGTCGTTCTGTCAGTAAAGGCACTCGAGTCGGTCTTCTGCTGGAATAGCCCAAGAAAGCCAAATTTCTCCGCACAGTTTTAACAGACAAGTCCCTTGTACGTCCCACATTGATTTCTGCGGTTATTTGACGCAGTATTGCTTGTCTGTTAGAATTTACGACTCTTCGCAGACGTCGCCGGTCTCGGTCGTTAAGTGCAGGCGGTCGACCACTACGCTGTCCATGGTGGGATGTTATGCCTGAAATTTCATACTCTCGGCACACTCTTGACACAGTGGATCTGGGAATGTTGAATTCCCTAACGATTTCCGAAATGGCATGACCCATGCGTCTAGCTCCAACTAACATTCCGCGTTCAAAGTCTGTTAATTCCCGTCGTGCGGTCATCATCACGTCAAAACCTCTTCACATGAATAACTTGAACAGAAATGAATGCTCTGCGAAAGCACTGCGCATTTATACCTGTTCTACGCGATGCTACTGCCATCTGAAAATTTGCATATTGCTATCCCATGACTTTTGTCACTTCAGTGTATATGAAAAACTTGTTTTGCTATAGTATAGGAAAAAATCTTTAAAAAAAGTTTTTAAAAAAAACCAAGAATAGAATTTTCGGAAAAAAATGTATTCGAAAATGTCATTAATCCATAGTAATATGAGAATTAAATAACATTATTTCGCTATACTCATCCTGAGTCAATAGAAATAGTCTACATACAAAAGATGTGACTCTAAATAAAATTTCAATGATTTGTTTTAATATATACTATTTTAATACATAGGGTTTTTTTTAATTATTTAAATTTTAATGTTTTTATTTTAAATATGTAATATGTTAATAACCTAATATAATCTATCTATTAATATGTATCAGCATTTCAAAATACGTTTTTAAAGAGATTTGTGAAATGTTTATGATGGGAAAGTTTTAAAAAATCCATAAAGCCGCTAGTCTTTAAAAAAAAAAAAAAAAAAACTGTGCCCGCGATCCCTACACCCTCTTCTTCTGTCTGCAGACAGGTTAGAGCTCAAGGTCACGCCGAATTCCAAGAAAAATCTTCCCACAGGAGACCCTCCTTCCCCTCCATACATCATTCGGGAGTTGCGGAACTGTTTTTCGTCAGCGCGAAAGCTCACCTGAGGCAAATCGTTTGTTTACCGCTCTTTTCGAGGAACGGCAGCTGAGATTCTGAGAAAAGATTTCATTGTATCTGCAGTTGGGTCGTAATTGTTCGTAATTTTCAATTTAAAAGCTGTCTTTTTTTTAAAATTAAGGTCTAAGTTATAATTTAAAAGATCTAATTGCATACGTCTAGTTATATATACTATATATATATTTAAATTTCTCGAATACTCTGTCGTAATAGGTTGGCAAATAAATTGTGAAATTTTAATAAAAATTAATTTAGATATCAATATTGCCGATGAATGAATTGATGAGTTATCTGATAGGCAGACAAATCGCGATATAACGGACAACTTTATATAATTTTCATTACATTTTTTTTCTGAAAAAAAAAAAAAAAAATGCCCTTGCAGTGTCCAACTAGGTCCGTGTCGTGTTCAGTATGTGCAGCTAGTGTACAGTAAGGCTCAGCTGCGATTCCGCTGGTGGCCTATGCTGCAGCCATACGGTGCACAAATGCGGGGTACTTCCCTTTAAAAGTCCACCCGGAAGGCACTGCCCTCCTTCTTCAGCGACACGGAGCCAAGTCAGACTTCTACCTGCCCCTTCACAACTGAAGGTGCATCCCTTCCCTCCATACATGAGTAGACTACTTATGAGAGGTTCGTCCCACACTGCAGGACACTGATGATTAGACACAACAAATTTTTTATTTTATTATCAATCAACACTTTCTATCTGTTAAGATAACAATAGATTATTATGCTACACTATTCTGTATTTTTCTCGGGGATATAATATAATGCATCTAATCTAATAATAGAATTAGATAATGCAGATAATCTAAATAATGTATCTAATCCAATATCTTATCAGCTTTTTAAGCACATTTTTTTTATTGTTAACATCAGTTTATCTCGGGTTACACACATAACTATACCACCAACAGTTCACCAACGGGAGGGCCCTGCCTTCCGGGAGAACATTTAAGGGTAAATTACCACCGTTTGTGCATTGTATGGGAGAAAACCTGAAAAATTCCTTACCATTCAGTGTCACTACCAACGCGAAACGTTGTCATGATCGTCATTGACTTTCCTTATTTCTGAAAGTATTGATTGCAACGGACGCCTCAAGCTGATTCGAAACCTCAGCTCTCCTACAAGCTAGTTTAAAACTTCCATTGCGACAAGAGTCGGACATACTACACATTAATTACTAACCTTTTTTGCTTAAATATTATCTTTGGATTAGTATACTTTGAAACACCAAGAGGTCACTTCTGCTTTAAATTATTTTAAATTAAATAAAAACCTAATTTATAAGAATATTAACAGGTATGGCTTGGTGTTTCCCGGTTTTAGAAAATACAACGTTTTTAGTTTTGATAAATTTTATTATTTATTATCTGTGGAGAATTAGGAGTTTGAGATTTTAAATAACGCGCCTTAAATAATATAAGTTTTCTTTTATATGACAAAATTGTAATAATTCCCCCCTCCCTTTTTAATTGCCAGCATTTATTTTTAAGAATATAATAGTATTAGTTTGGAAAATTAATTGAAAATGAATTTCTTCAAATTTTCTACCGAATTCTACCTATTATTTATAATACCTTAATTAATGGCTCAGGTTAGATTCTTAAACCTGCCGTCATCCAATAGCCTGAAATTCTGATGACAATAAAAAAAATAATAATAAGGTTTATTTAATTAACAAATAATAAATAAAATTTTTTTCCTAAATTCAATTTCGAAACTTGTGTCTTTACCAAAAAAAAAAAAAAAAAAAAAAAAAAAAATCGATTTTGGAAAAATTAGGCATGAAAACCCAACGGTCGATGACTATTTGTAAGTCAAGAATTAAAATAAGACTTTAGCTTGGCAAGAATAATTATTATCTCTTTGTTTTATTTTTGTATCTCTTATCTCTTCTTAAAATGCTGCATGTGTGGTAATCGGTGTAGCAGTGCGGTGAATCAGTCATGCGACTTATAGAAGACAGTAGAGAGAGAGAGAGAGACAATATCTTATCTAGAGCAGCATAATGAATTGCTGAACTCGAGAAATGATGCAATTTTTTTCAAAGTTTATCTTACTATAGAGATAAAAGAATTTCTTACAAGCTAAGCAATATTATTCATAATAATGCACAATAATTTCAATACATAAATTCAATAAACCTTTTCTTTTTTTGATTGTTTATTTTTGAATGAATGTTTTATTTATGTTTTGTTTTGTTTGAATAGAGCTGCGGTAAGCAAAGGAATTGACAATATACTTCTGGTTGCAACATGGCGGCTTTTTTAGAGATACAGGGATCTAGGTTTGGTTTGGTTTGTCACTCTACGGTCATTTTGTGCTCATGAGGGCTAAACAGACCAGGACCTACAGTTTAAAGTGGATTCTGAACAACTAACAGGCATCCATACTACAGGTAGGATTCGAATCTGAAAGCCTGTAGTACCAAAGGCCAGAGGGCTAGCCACTTAGCCATTTGCGATTGCTCTAGGAGTAAACAGGACATTTTTATTGGTAAAACAGCAATAAATTTTTTTTCTTATTTATTAATAAAAATTGTAGGTGGTTGCTATTCATCAGTTAGTAGGTTTTATTTATTTATTTAATTAATAAATAAAACTTGCGTAGCCTGTCTATGAAAAAAATTTTTGTAAATTTAATTTCGAAGATTTTGTTTTTTTATAAAAATAAAATTCTCAACGCATTGCATATTTTTGCATAATTTCGCATTGTATAATTTGCTGAATTGCATAATTCCCGAATTTGCCTAATTTGCTGAATTGCATAATTCCCGAATTTGCCTAATTTGCTGAATTCCCTAGTTCAGCAATTCATTACGCTACTCTAGATAAGATATTAGTTTCTCTCTCTCTGTACTATCTTCCAAGGCGCATGATTGATTCACTACACTGCTACACCGATTACCACACATAAAACATTTTAAGGAAAAGATGGGAGATAAAAGAGACGAATATAAATCAAAGAGATAATTATTCTCGCCAAACTAAGTCTTATTCTGATGCTTGGCGTGCAAATAGTCATCGACCACTGGGATATCATATCTAATTTTTCCAAAATCAATAATTTTTTTTTTAAATACAAAATCTTCGAAATTGATTTTTCGAAAATTTTTTTTATTATTTTTTTCAAGCAACGTGGAAAAATGACGTCAAACATGAAAAATTCGCCAACACGAAAAGTTGCTAAATTGGCGTAAAACCTAATTGGGTAATTTTTTAGCTAATATTGATCCGATTTTGAATTTTAAAAAAAATTAATCTAGGCATTGTATTAGAATCTTTCCTATTTTGGTGAAATTTGGATGTAAATAATAGCTGTTTTTAGGGACGGGACACACACACAAACTTTGGGAAAGACGTTTATCATATTTCGTCATACTTAAATCGTGTTTTAATCACACTTAAATCATCATACTTAAATCATGCTTTCATTAAACTTAAATCATCATGTTTAAATAGTTTTAATCATCGTAATTTAAATCATCGTTCTTCAGCCATGTTTAATCACACTTAAATCATCGTTCTTCAATCCTGTTTTAATCACACTTAAATCATCATACTTCGTGTTTTAATCACACTTACATCATCATACTTAAATCATATTTTAATTAAACTTAAATCTTCAAGCTTAAATAGTATTAATCACATTTAAATCATCGTACCTCAGCCATGTTTAATCACACTTAAATCATCGTTCTTCAATCATGTTTTAATCGCACTTAAATTATACTTAAATCGTGTTTTAATCGCATTTAAATCATGTTTCGAAATAATCATTGATAAACCTGAATAAAATTTGATAAATAAAGCAATGATTGCATTGATTACCTTAAATAACAACAATAACAAAATGGCCGACACCATTTTTATCTCCCAATTTTTTCACTTACAGAAACATTTCCTCAAATAAGAGATGAAATGCACGAGCATCTGGGAATCCTGGCCGTGGCTCAGAAAGCATTTATGGGATTAATTTCTGTCTTTGTGTGATTAATTTAGTAATTGATGTATTATTATAGTAATATAATAATACATTAATTACTAAATAATAATTATAATAAGTATAATAGTAAATAATTATAATAGTATTATAGTAATTCATGTATAATATACACTGTAGTAAGATGTTTTATCATTATTTAGAGAGTTGTGAAAAAAGCTAGTTTTTTTACTGGAAAGTAAGATGGCATATTTTTTGGAATAAAAATTGCAATTAATTTTCATTTTAGTGGCAAAATAACAACAAAATTCAAGTAAATGGAATCAAAAAATCTAGCAACAAAATACACTTACCTGATTAGAAACAAAAATCGATAGTATTTTAATTCAATTTCGATTTCAGCATATCCAACAAAAACATATATATTATGTATATTCGCGAATATTTATTGTTATTTATTTACTTAATTCTTTCACTTAAATAAAAGATAAAAATCAAGAACAAATTAGGGTAATCTGGTTTGCTTTGAACAAAAGAAATCGTTCGTTGGAACAGAACAAATGAAACAAAAACATTGTGTAGCGATCTTTGGAATTCTCTACATTGATTTAGTTGTTTTAATCAAGCACGTGCAACCGGATTTGGCCGGATTTGCGATTGCAATGCAGTCTAATGACTTGTGATATAAAACGAGGAATTTCTGGATGACATAAATAACTTTTAAAGGCATTGGACCCTTTATTGCTTTCTGTTGGGGGAAGCTAGTGATTGGGACAACAAAACATTGCAAGACGCCATAAATATCTCTGTATTGACTTTCTTTTTAGCAGGACAATGCATTTAATCGAAATATTTTATAAACAAACATTTTATATATTTTTCTAATGATTCTTATTATTTGTAAACTTATTTATACACTATAAAAAGACATTTTATTATTATTCGTTGGATTTTATAACGATAAAATTGAACAGACATCGGCATAATTATTTTTTATTCTGAATTAAAAAGATAATTTGGCAACGTATAATTTTTTCAATTAGAATAGTGTGAAAAAAAAAATTATAGAATCAATTGAATTTCAATCTTTTTTAAATTTATTTTAACGGAAATAGCCTGTTTTTTATTAAATTTTATTTCCAATGAATAAGATATTATCATTCATAATTGAGTTATTATATATAAAAAACACTGTAAACATAATATGTGCCAATCTTTTAATTAATTTTTTTATTCTTTCTTTTTCAAACATAAATAAGGATAATTACGCATTATTCTTAGTAGTCACTATATAGAGAATAGAGATAAACCAATTCAACGGTGTCATTTTGGAAATATTGAATCTGTTTTTTTTTCTTGTTATTATTGTTTACAATCTATTGATTTCATGGATCAACCGTTTCTAAGGTTTTTTTGACATAAAAATGGTAATCAAATCTCAAATTTCTTTTCTTTTTTCAAAATGTTTTCTGTTTGGAGAGTGTTCGTATTTTAATGCTTTAAGAATAACAAGTAATTATACTTTAAGAATTATTAGTAATTATACTTTAAGAATTATTAGTAATTATACTTTAAGAATAACAAGTAAACACCCGCACTGTCAGAACACATATTTAAAAACATTATTTTACTACTTTGCCAATTTGATATTTTTACTTTATTTAGCTGTGGATCAAAACTTCATATGTACTCTTTATAATTGAAATAAAAATTGCTTTCAAGTTTTTTCAAGGATAAATCGAGAATTTACCTTTGAAAACATTGGAATGCTTACTAACAGAAAATTAGTCTACTGAGATCATGAATTTATTCATAAGGCATTGAGACATTTTTTAAAGGTTGTTAATGTTTTCAATAATTCATGCATGCCTAATTCAAAAATATGTTATTCCTAAATTTTTGTTAGAAAACTATTGTTGTAATTATTTACTGAGAATTTAACTAGTCCTCAGTGTTCGACAGCGCGGGACGGACACCCCAGGAATAGTCTACTCATATATGGAGGGGAAAGGGCCAACTTCTGTTGCTATGGTTTGTCGCTGTGCGGCCATTTTGTAACACTTTGGACTAATTAGACTTTTTGACTAATTACATCAGAACCTACAGTTTTAACTGGATTCCGAACCACTAACAATTATCCATGCCACCGCCAGGATTCGAACATGAAGACCAATGGCCAGAGCGCTAGCTAATTAGTCATTAGACCGCTATGTTGTGATGGAGCACCCGTAAATAGAAGTCTGACTTGACTCCGACTTGCTGAAGAAAGGTGGCAGTGCCTTTCGGGAGGACTTTAAGGGGAGGACTATCCCTCATTTGCATATCGTATAGGCGAAAACTCTCATCAGGTAGCTTGAGTAACGTGGCAAGATGCTAAATATTACAGACGCTATCGAATCTCCTCCTTTTTTGAAACAGTGTCTAAAACAAAGCTGCCAGCGGATGGAACCTCGGCCCTAATACTCACCAGCGGCTCACATTAACTGAACCACGAGTCGGGTCTGTTAGAAAACTAATCAAATGAAATAAATATATTATATAATGAAGAAGATAATGGGATGTAATGTAATTTACTAGATGGAGGGGGAGGAAAGTTTGAGAGTCACTGTTCGATTGTCGCTGTACTTTTTGTCGCCGTACTATATCTAAATACATCAGTAAGAAATTGTTATTTTAATTTTTACCATTAATTAAAAAGTGCGGACCACATCTCTTAATGTATGTAAACTTTCTTATCGTGATATTTTTGAGTAGAATGTCCCCTAAAGCGTAAAACTAACGTACACTTTGAGAATATTCCTCTTCTCAAGTTGACGATATCTCTATTGAATTTCATTACGTATAAAGATAAAAGCTCTGCCTACAATTTTTCAAAGTAAATATTCCCACCTTCTGCATCGAGTACAACAAGACTCTTCAATTCTGTATGCTGAAATAATAAATAATTCTGAACCTGATTTCCTAATGGCGACTTACTCCATTAGGAAAGACGAGGTTTTTAATTTAAATAAAAGGCAAACCTCAACAATGGACAATTTCTTTCTGTCGTTAATTTTAATTTAGGCCCACATTTTTTTTTCCCAAAAAACTTCAAAGAAGCTTAGAAGCAGAAGCATTATGAATACCATGAATATAAATAAACTCATCTGCAGCTCGATAAGCACTTTCTTGGCATGGAGTTCCCTTGCAAAATTTAACGACCCCCTCATTCCAGATTCCCTGCGCGGTGCAATGCCCTCCCTTTGTTGATAGATGATCCCAAGTAAACTCATTAAACTCCCTTCCCTCCCTCTATTTCCCCCCTACACACGTGCCCATCCACCCACGCTATGGATTAGAGCTATCGATCGCTCCATCCTATCGGAATTTCCTACAAGGCAGACAGACCTAGAAGTAGGGAGAATTGAGGTTTTGGTAAGCACTTAGTAAATGAAGATAACCTTTACTACAAGTAATTGCACAACTGATCAATGAATTAATTATTAAATATTATTAATTTTGTGATATTCAATTGTACATGTTTTGAGTTAAGGAGATTTTCTTTTTCAATAATCATAAACAATTGAAGAGAATTAGAAATTTAAACGATTTTTTTTTTTTTTTTTTTTAATTTTCCGAAATTTTACTACTAAGAAGCAAAATTTCTAAAATTTTTTTTTTTGTGTGTGTAAAGCAATTCAATTAAATGGGTATATATTAAAAAATTATTTAAATATTGCAAAAACAGAGTTTTTTTTTTATTGTTTTGATGAAGATTATATTATGATAACAGCATTAAAATGTTCTGAAGTGGAAATATCTCTATATATTTTTAAACTTATACCACTTGGTGGACAGCAACAACTAGACCAAGTCCAAGAACACTGTGGTCTCATGGAAGGAGGGAAAGGAAGGGGGCAGTTTCTGTTGGGATGAACACCCGTAGATAGAAGTCTGACTTCTGCTCCGTATCAAAGAAGGAGGACAGTGCCTTCCGGGAGGATTTTAGGGGAACTATCCCGCATTTGCGTATAATATAGGAGAAAACCCGGAAAAATTTCCACCAGGTAGTCCAATTAATGCGGAGATGCCAAACATCCCAATCGCCATCGAGGCTCCTCGTTTTTTGAAGCAGTGTCTACAACCAAGCCACTAGCAGATTGAACCTCAGCGGCACACGTTACCACTGAGCCACGAGTCGGCCAGAGGAAATATTAAATGATAACAATATTGAATGGTAATTTGAAATATTTGTACGATTATCTTAAGTGAATCATTTAAATGCATTTTCGAAAACTTCGCTTTCTTCTGGATGTAGATACCATAGATAAATTTTATATGGGTTTAAGCAGAAGCAAATAAAAAGCACACATAATATGTAATTTTCTTATTGTAAATAATGGATTGTAACATAAAATATACGTTATAAACAGAACTATTGATTAAAAACGATATGCAAAATTGATTAGATCAGCCTTAGATTAAATTTTCACTGTAATATAAACTTTATTTTCAATAATTTATATGAATATTCGCCTTGTTAAGACTTTTTTCATGTCAATTACAAAATTTGCCCAACTACTTGAATGAGTGGAAAGAAAATAATATCATGTTGCTACAATAATTGTAAGTGAAAATTGCAACTTAAATTTAATGGTCAATTGTACTAATATCTATAGAAGGAAAAAAAATTCGATATTTTAAATCTGATACTATTTTGCCTATTGATAACAAAAATTTGGGCATTGACGTAAGGGTTTTCAACTTTTGAGCTGTCAAAATTATACAACAAATTTTAGTTGCAAGCATCCAAACTTTATATAACTTCAATTTCATAAATTATTACTTAATACAGTTTTATCACTTTCTGTAATAAAAACTATCATTAAAAATAAATTATAAATATTTTTATTTCTTGCATCAAATATTTAATTATTTAAAAAAACATTTTATTCATTTTACTTTGAAGTTCCCAAATTTATCCCACTCATGTAATCATAAGAAAGTGACAGTAAATCATTTGTGAATTAATTGTTCCAAAGTTATATAAAAAGTATGTACAGTTTAATGTTTGTTTAAAAAATATCACATTCTAGTCCGTTATATGGAGTTTTTTTCATTCCTATACCATGATTATTTTTGTCACCATTAATTTTGCTGTAATAGAATTAACTTTGCTCTATTCTATTCTTCCGAAGATAATAATGTTGGCAATAATGGAAAGGTTCGATTTTTCTGTCAATTTGATTTTGTATGCAGCTGCAGTGTTCCTTTTTATTGACACCGAAATAATCTATAATGACATTTTTGTTTACTTTGTAGCAAAAACCTTTTCTACCTAATTTGTTAATTGTTTATTGATTTCAGATTTTGTTTTTATTCCTGTACATGTTTTCTTTCTTACATACGGTAACACAGAATTTTGTCCCATTACTATTTTTTGACTTTTTAAAAATATTTCAGTGCTTTTAGAAACATATGTAAATTTCATTTCGGCATGTAAATTGTGATTAAAATATCATATTTTTAAATCTTCAGTAAACATTAATCCTAATATTCAAGGCCAATATACAAGAAATAATAAATATGACTGGGAAAATTTTATACGATTTAGTCAGAATTTTGAATTCTAATATAGGCACAGCTTCAATGGGAACAAACTTTTTTTTCCTGAATCATCTCATAAAAAGTAAAATGAAAAAATATGTGTGCAATTTTTTAACTCATAATCACCACATTTAAGTTTTATTATCACCCTGTTTATGTTAACATATTGCACTTTAATTCCCGTTTTAACTTGATTTTATGATACATATATATAGTAAAAATAACTCAAAGCACTTAATATTTTTTTTTGTATGTAGTTAATTAAGTATTCTTATAGAAAGTTCATTTCTAAGGTTGGATTATCTGTGGAAGAAATGCGAACAGAATTTTACATTCTCATAAAATTTTAAGATAGAAATTCTTCTCAAGGTTTTTCTAGGAAGAAAAAAAAATTACTCATTCAATAACTAATGTTTATTAAACATATTTAAATTTAGAAATTAACGTTTTAAATACATCTCATGCAGTGATAATTATGTACATACATAAGCTAGTGTGCTATTTAATACGCTTAAAAACATACCAATTGGTTTAAAACAAAAAATACTAATATATTTGAAATCTTAAAAATGAAATTTCTAGCTACTTTCAATTAAATGAAGTTTAGTAAAAAAAATTTTTTTTGATTGCATTTTACACTTATTAATGTTTTTAAAATATTTTCTAAATGCAAGATATAACCATGATTCCTCCTACGCACTGCAAGAGCTTCCCTGTGGCATTCAGGAAAAATAGTCTGTAAGCCTCGAGACTCTCATCCGACTGCGCAACCTGCGCTCCCGCTGAGAAACGTTAAGTTTGTAATCTCTCCTCGCGAGAGGAAATTAAGTTGGCCTACACAGTCTCGCTCGGAGAGGACATATTTTTCGTGCACCTGAGTATCGGGTTTTCGGCTTAGAAGTAGAATTCTTTCACAGTTCTATAATTATACGCCTTTAAATATGTTACATATTGTCTCACGTTAATTGTATATGTGCGATGTCTGTGCGTGTATCACTAAAGCTGCGAGTTCTTCAGCCCGTATTTTAAGTCTCAACCCAGTAACCACACCCGGTGCTCCAACCTACAACACTACAACTTATATTTTGTATAGTATTCGATACCATAAACAGTTGACATGAAAGAAATAAAAAGAATTCTACAATTTAAAAAAATTAAACATTTTGAAATAATTTAAATTTTTTTTTCATCGCATTGTAAATATTAGAATAATGATGTTTAATATCCCAGATGATTTCAATATTTTTCAGTAATAAATGAAAAAACCCTTTCCTCTAATGAATGCACAAAATTCTTTTTTCCAATCAAACGTAAATCTTGAGCAAAAATATAATTGATCGAATTCTTAAACCTGAATTTATTTCAGAAAAATGTAATCCGAATCCCAAATCTCAAGAAGTATCGATTTTGCATCCAATTGCAATGTGAGATGTAAAGGCATAATAAAATAAAGCACATTCAGCAGAATGCCAGCCATTGTTTTCGTTCTGAAGTGTGAAAAATGCGAAATAAATTTGAATAAATATCATTTATATGCAGGAAATATATTTCACTCCTCACTATTCTTGAAAGACAGTTTTAGAAAGAAAGGGAGGAATTCTGCTCATTTATAAATCTAACAGTAAAAAGTATTCTTATATCCGCATTAAAAGTTTTACAGAATTAAAAAAAAAAATAGATAAAAGAGATTAGCATAAAACTTCTTGTAGATTCTTTTCCTTTCACTTTTTTTTCCTCAATGCAGATAAAATATTTTATATAAAAACGAACAATACGAATACTACTGTGTCCAAAAAGTAAGACCCATTCTCAATTTAAAATTCCCGTGCTTATGGAATTTCATTTTTTTTTCTTTTTTAGGTTGTTGGGATTGCCCTTGACATCTGTATGAAATTTGACGTCAAAATATTCATTAGTGTTTGAGATATGCTTGGCTTTGTGAGACGCTAAAACTGATTCCGGCAATTTTTGAAATGTCTGAATCAATTGAGCAAAGAACTTGCATTCAATTTTGTTTGCGGAAACGTATAGAATGTTGCAGAAGGTATTCGGTGAGCATTCCTATATCGGAAAGAAATGTTTAGAAGTGGTATGAAGACAGAGAACGCGTTGAAGACGAAGAGCCCTCTGGTCGACCATCACCTCAACCGACGAAGCTCACGTCCAAAAAATTAAACATTTAGTGCTTGCAAACCTCGATTTACAATTAGAGTCCTTGCTGACAATGTTGGAATTTCAAAAGGATTGGTCAATTCCATTTTGGGCCTCAAACGCGTTCAAATCTCAATTGGTACCGAAAACACTGAATGCGCCAGCTCACACTGCATTGATTCTTCGTGACCTTTTCGCCAAAAATCAAACCCATACACCGTACGACTTCTGGCTATTCCCTAAACTCAAAAGACCACTCCGGGGATACCGTTTTGAGTCGATTGAAGAGATTCAACATGAATCGCCGCGCCGCGCGCTTTGAATCCCGGCCGATGACTTTTTAGCATGCATTGAGGTTTGAAAAAAAGTTGGCATAAGTGCATTGTGTCCGGAGGAGATTACTTTGAAGGCGATGAAATAAATTTGGAAGAATAAATAAAAAGTCTTTGAAAAAAAAATTGGTCTTACTTATTGGGCACAATAGTATAATCTAAGAATAAGAACACTGAAAACATATTGAAAGAATAATATAAGTAAAATGAAATTAATTTAAAGATTTGGTTTGTCGCTCTACGGTCATCTTGTGCACACTTTAGGATAAACAGACCGGAACCTACAGTTTAACGTGGATTCCGAACCGCTAACGAACATCCATGCCACCGCCAGGATTCGAACCTGAAGCCTGGGATACCAAAGGCCAGAGCTCTGGCCACTTGGCCACCAGGCGGCCAATTTAAAGAATGAGTACTATATCTAAGAATTGAAAAAAAATGTGTCAAAGTGAAGAATGAAATAAATTTAAAAAAAAAATTAAACATTAACTTCATAAGATATACGAAAAAGATTTTAGATTTAGATTGCAAAGATTTAGAAAAAGATTAGATTTACTAAGTATAATAATTGCAAGTAAAATGCAGCAGAGTTCACTTACATAACATTAATTGCTAATAACCTTGAATGAAAATAATATTTCAAGAATAAAAAAAATATTGTTCATACTATTCATAGAATTCAGAATTTTCTTTTAAAGACTTTTAGAAGTATTAGCATAATCTGCTTTGAAATGGATTGCATGTGTTCAGAATGATAAATCGAAAAGCTTGAATAAAAATAGATTCAGAATAATGTTGTGTAAGTGCATTTTTACAGAATTCTATTTTTTTTTTATGTCGTTGCGCAATGAGATAAAAAAAAAATAGAATTTCTTCTGATTTTTTTCTTTCCTCTTATCTGACGGGGGAGGAAGAGGGGGGGGACTAAATTATCAATAGGGATTATACATAATCTAAATAATGTATTCAGATATGTGTACCAACGTGTTTCTACATGCTTCATCAAATAATCAGAAATCTAGCATATATTAACACTAATGAGTTATTTATTAGATTCAATAATAGTAGTTTGCAATGTGACGAATCAATATTTCTAGACTGGAACAATTACGATGTACTAATATGGGTAAGACCCCTTAACCCACTCATCTTAATTAATAGCATCGAATTACAATTTGGGATAGGCTGCTAAATTAATATTAATAAAGTATCGAAAAGGGCCTGGCGGCCGACTGACTAGGTTGTTCGGTGTCAGAAGTTTCGGGTTCCAGCTCTGACGCTGCCATAGATATCTGTAGTGGTTCAAAATCCATGTTAAATCGTAGGTCCCAGTCTAATATGACTACTACTACTACCCCCCACCACATCACTGTGCCTAGAGCTGAGTTGCCTCTTTACAGTTTGAGAATGACGTGACGAAGTAGAAACAGCAGAAGAAGTCTGATGGGGCTCTGTGACGCTCTACGGTCATATGAGACTGGGACCTACGGCTTCAAGGGGATTCCGACCCACTATAAGCATCCAAGGTACCTCCGGGATTCGAATCCGAAATCTGTGGTACAGAGTGCCAACGTGCTAGCCACTCGGCCATCAGGCCCCTATTGTAATATGACTGTAGAACGTTGGACGTAGGGTTGAAAACCCTACCCGGTAAAAAGAAAACATCTCTTGTCTAGAAATCTGCCTGCAGGCAGGCGACCTTAGCCCATTATTGGAATGTTGCACCAATGAATGAAGATTGGTTTGGTTTTGGTTTGTCGCTCTACGGTCATTTTTTGCACAGTTTAGGCTAATTAGACCGGTACCTACAGTTTAACGTGGATTCTGAACCACTAAATAGCATCCATGCCACCGCCAAGATTCGAACCTAAAGCTAGTGGTACCAAAGGCCAGAGCGCTAACTAATTGGCCATCAGGCCGCTAATAAATGAAGAAAAAAGTATTGGAATTTAAAGTTGCTTTAAATTTTAAAAATGGCACCTAAAGAAAAATAATTGGGAAAGCAGTTAAAAAGTAAAAGAAAGTAAAAAAAAAAAAAATAAATAAATAAAAGGAATTTGGTACATTTAGACACCAATTGCAGATGTCATAAAAATTATTGTTGAGATACATAAAATTAAAAATGAAAAGTAAAATAGATTTTTTTTACATTTTATTTATTCTATTCCTTTATTTCATTAAATATAAAGGAGTTGAAAAGTAAAAAGAATGCCTTACTGATATACTTACTAAAATGAAAAGGAGTTATAAGAATTATTTGTTCAGTCTGCAGATCATTTCATTTATTGCATTTGTACGCGAAGAATTTCGGTCTGGGCCAGACTGCTCTCGTTCATAGACCTGGTTGATCCGGACATCCCCAGTCCAACCATATAGACACCTTGCTTTGGAAGACCGAATTACCAACCTCTTGAAGTCCAACAACAAATGGACAACAAACACCAAAATTCGGAATGGAATTTTACGAAACAAAGTATTTTCAAATTCTACAATTCATTTACCTTTCCATACAAACTAAAAAAACAGTACCAGTAAAAAAAAAAAAAAAAAAAAATCTCAGTGGCTAAGAATTTCCAGCATTATGAGTTGATATTACTAAAAAGTGGACAGATGACGTGGATAATTTTTTTGTCGAAGAAACACTGCCTCCCATACGACTGCATAAAATATCTCTAAATATTCTTCTTAGTACCTTAAATATTCTAAAGTTGCCTCTAAATATTCTTCCAGAAAACATGCTCTGTTTTCATCAGCCTGTTCGCAATTTGTAGGCAATCTACTTAATTTGTAGAGAATTTGTGCCAATTCTCAAAGACTATAAAATTTCGAAAGTCATTAAATGAAAAATAGTCAGTGAAATTTTGCGCGTATCAAGAAAGGCTTCGTAAAGGTTGTTGCTATTCTAATGCAGCTGGCAATACGGAGACAATTAATCTTTATGTCAAAAGCAAGGGCAGCATCGCTGTTACTCATTTAGCACTACCCAGGGGGCCCGTGTAGCTTGAAGATATGCTACGGACGCGAGAAACACTACCCCCACAACGCTCTACGATCCTATTAGACCGAAACCTACGGTTCAAAGTGGATTCCGAACCACTACAAACATCCATGGTACCGCCAGAACTCGAATCCGAAGCCTGTGGTACTAATCGCCAGCTTCGTAAAGATAAAAGTGTGGAACTGAATAAAATGTTTAATAAACAAATTTTTAATAAGAAAATAACGATTGAAAGGGATTCTACTTGTTATGAGCTACCAAAATTTAATAATAATAATAATAAAAAATCTAAATTACATTCAGATAGTGTGTTTATTAACGAATGTATATAAAGCGTAACTTATATAATTTGACCTGATAAAATGATAAAAAATGAAAATTCAATTAAAATCAATTTATCTTACCAGAGCATAATATTACATAAACACTGTCAGGCGAACGGATGAAATAGTTAACTATTTCGAAGAACATATGAGAACAGAACTGCTTATTTTAAATGTTATGCCTTGGAAAACACGATAATAATATAGCTCAATTGGCAATTTTTATGAGAGATATTGCTGCTACTGATCACTGAAGATAGGCTGAAGAAATGGCTTCTTAAGCGCCATGAAAAGATATACCTGAATCCAGAGATCTAAACTGATCAGTAAAAATGATAAAAATGTTTTTTGTTTTTTTTTACCATTGTAAACATGATTAATTACTAATAGTGTCCCAGCGATAAAAGAGATGAACTTGTAAAAATATATAACATTTTGATTTTTCTACAACTACTACAACGATAACTTTCTCATAACAACCCTTCCAAAGTGTGGTGTGGACCCTGAAGCTCTTCGTTTTCTTCTAAAGTGGACCAGGGATGCTAAAAGGTTGGACGTTCCTGCTTTAAAATGTGGTCTTCATTTGGAAAATCTTCTAATTTTACTTCATGCATCACAAGGAAATATTATCAGTTATCTGTAAATCTTTTCCCTATTCCTTTGTAGCTAATCTATAATGTGTTTTTATTTTTGTAATGCATTTATTTATGTTTCTGAAAAATAATTATAAGGTAAGCTATTAAGTAGTTTTGTAAGGTATTTATTTATGTCAATTTTTTTTAAATGTTTCTCATCTTTTTTCCTTTTTCTATATATTTTTGCAAGTTTTGCAGCAAATTTAGCACTCTGTTTGAACTTCTGTACTACTAATTGTTGTTGTTGTTGTCGCCTTGAAGAGTACAAGAAAATCAAATATCGTGGTGCTCCCAATTAATATTGGTTATGGTTGGTTTAACCAATATTAGTTGGAAGCTTAATCATCCTAGAAAACTTCTAAGGTAACTACTGAAATTCCAAAAAGTGACATAGACTGCAATAGTAGCTAAAATGAAGCCTATTAGTACAGTCTTTTGTATGTTGGCGTTGAAGAGTACAAGGGACTGAGTACAATAGTACAGGAGTACAACTGAAGAGTACAAGGGAATCAAATATCGTGGTGCTGCCAAATAATATTTTCTATGTTGATTTGCTAGCTCGGAATATAAATTCTCTACCGAGGGATGATCCAGACAACGCATGGCGGCTGCAACAGCTGGACAAGCAAAGACATGTTGAGAAATAAGCTCGACATCAGGGCAATTTTTAGTACTTTTTAACGCCATTTCATATTTTTGTGGTGCTTCATCCTTAATCTTGTGAGAGTAGTAGCTGTTTTTCTGTCGACATTTACTTCTGTAATTTCATATTTCTTTACTACTGGATATGCCTTGTAATCTCGTCCATTCTTTAACGAGAGAGTGGATCTGAAAATAACAATATTTTTATTAAAACTTTTTTTTCCTCTATATCCTCTATCTTTTTGCATTAATTATTGTTATTTTAAATTTCACATCTAATTTTTGAATATGATTAATTACAAAAGAAAAGTCATTTATAATATATATATTTTGACGAATGTTTCTTAAGCAATTCTTCTGGATTATTCATCATCAAATAAAACGAAAAAATATATATATATATATGGTTTCATTACTATTGTTTTTTAAGAATTTGATCCTTACGCATTTGAAGCACATAATCTAATAATACAATTTTTCATTGGCGCAACAGCCCAATGGTGGGCCGAGGTCGTCAGCCACTGGCAGGAGATTCAAGACAGGAGATGCGTTTTTTTTTACGGGATAGGCCTAACTCTCTACAGTCTTGTTAGAGTGGGACCTACGATTTAAAATGGCTAGTGCTCTGGTCGTGGGTACCACAGACTTCAGGTTCGAATCCTGACGGTGGCATGGATGTTTGTTGGTGGTTCGGAGTCCACGTTAAACTGTATGTACTGGTCTAATTAGCCTAAAGGGAGCACAAAATGACCGTAGAGCGACAAACCAAACAAACCGAACTATTATAAACAGCCCTGGCACCACCAGGATTCGAATCCGAATCGTGTGGCACTGAGCACCAGTCGCTCGGCCATCAGGCTCTTAAAATATAAATATGCATAACTATTTCTTTACAAATTAAATTTTGCATGCATAAAAAAAATGTTTGTTTCACAAAATCACAAACTAATAAGAAATGACACAACAGTCAAATTAACGTGAACAAACGAATAAAAAAATGATTATTTTCCAAACCTTATAAATAAAATTCCACTTAATTCCAACAAAAATAGTTACAAAGTATTATTTATTATTATTAAAGAAACCCGAGCATCCACGTGTCTGTCTGAATCCAATCCTTGCAAAGATTTACGTCACGCTCATTTCCATCCATCTTGCACACGACGCATAAAAGTATCATTAACGTTTCATGTGATTCTTTTTTCTGTCACAAGAATATATGTATATAGCTCCGAAAACAAAGCACCAGGGATATTACGTTACTTTTTAGGCTTCACTAATTTTTCTGGCATTGTCTTATGACTGCATATTAAAAAAAAATATATATGCACATGGAGAAGGATTCGCAAAGCGGGAGAATGAGAGATATTTTTAGACCCTCATGGAAAGCAGGGGCAATTAAGGCGACTCCTTTCTCTCCAAGTAAACCATTATGAAAAGTTGGCCCTGTGCCACACAGAGAGAAAAAATAAATTTACTTTTCCTTGGACAGCTTGCATAAAAATGTTATGTATATATATACATATATACTAGCCAAGTATAGGAAGTATTCTAATGCGTAAAAGCAACAGCTTGTTTTATTTTCGGAAAAAAAGCATAAAAAAAATTCTAAGTAAATGTAATTTTTTTTTTTTTGGTTGCATTTCTTTCAGTTTATTGCTGTTGCTTTCTTTTTATTAAGATGAATTGACTATTAATGTTAAAATGAAAATGAAAGTTGTTGGAAGTAGAAAAATAAAAGAAACACTGAAAACTAAATTTTTATTTACAACTTTTATTTTTCATAAGCGGATCTTTTGGGGCTTGATGGCCGAGTGATTAAAGCTCTGGCGCTCAGTGTCATGGAAGTTTGTAGTGGTTTAGAATCCACTTTTAACAGTAGACGTTGTGGAACGTTGAGCATAAGGTTGACAACCCTGCCTCGTAAAAAAAAACATCTCCTGTCTCGAAATTTGCCAGTAGACAGACGGCCTTGGCCCTCTATGGGGCTGTTGCGCCGATGAAAAAGAAGGACCTATTATTTAAACTGATAAAAAACAACTTAAGAAATATTGTATGAGAATTGTTTTCGACACGTTTTATAGGTATCTCCGGAAGAAAAATCGAGACTATTCAAATAAATCGAATATTGAATTTAATTTAGATAAATAACAATATATAAATATAAAAAATATATACATGAAAAACCTACTATAAAAACAATGATTTAGAATTAAGAACGTTAACAAGAAGGGTGTAAGTAAATTTTACAGACAATGATTTTAAAGACAAGTATCAACGATATACATATGTATGAACAATGTCTCATTTTGTCCCACTTTCATATGTGATTCATCTATAAATGTATAATGAAGTTCTTGCATAACTTCATGTGGATTGTTCTATTGTCTGTCTGTCCTATGGAAACCAGAGGGGGGAAATAGGTGTCGGAAGCAAACAGTTGGTAGTCGAGCATTTCTGAAGGAGTCGTAGACAGAAGTCGGTATAAAAATCCGGCTACCGACTCTTTTATAATAGTAATTTTTAATTTTCAAAATTCTAAAAACTAGTGTTAAAAATAAATGTTAAGGAAGAAATTCAATTGTATCCTGCCATAATGCAGCCACTAGCAAAGATAGCTATTGGTTTAGCAGCAAACTAAGTCAGTGCTGGAATACTTTTCTCAGCACTGAAGCTTATAAAAAATTATCTTAGATCAACTATAAAAGAAGATCTTACAGAAGCTACTTTATTTTTAAATTTTTTATTTTAAATTTAATGCATTAAAAATGCAACATCCTTGAGATTAAAATATACAATTTCCTGTACTTGTCTTCTATTGAATAATACTTTGCTGTCTGTTTACTTAGTACGGTTATTCTTTTAGGATATACAAGAACACCTTTTAAGTGAGTGCAAATACTAAATCTTTAATACTGGAAAAAAAAATTTGTATTGATTCGAGTTCAGTAAAAGCCATTAAATTTATTTCAAAAAATTTCTAAATCCATAATCGAAGTTCACAAAATTAGGTAGAGAGTCAAGAGTCGAGTTAAAAAAAAAAAAACTAGACTTCGCAGATGAGAGTCTGAAATATTTTGGCTGATACTCCACCCCTAGGTGAAACTAGGTCTAGGTAAAACTAGCAAACTAGGTCGTTTCTATCTAACAATAAAATGTACCTTGGTATCGTAAATCGCGATAATCTTCGCCATTTACACATCTGTCTGAATCAAAAATCTTATTGAACTACCGCACAGTTAAAAAAATCTTATTGAACCGTCGCCGCTACCGCCGAAATTTTCTCAATTGGGGTTTAAAAATATTTGCATTATTTTTAAATATTATCCAAATATATATGATTTTAATAACTGAGCATCTGAATAACTCAAGAGGAGGTATGTGTCAATTGTTGTTGACCATAGTGTATATAATAACCAATACTAGAATTAATGTCATGTTCTATAGAAGCTCAATTAGCACATTCAAAATAATGTAATGTTCAAATAATGTTAATGTTTCACATAATTCCTTAAATTATGTCTATAATACAAAAGGATTAATTTATGCATTCAATTTTCTATTTAGTATCTTCTAATCTATTACATGTTCATATTTGGGAAGCTCCTTAATTGATCGAATTGTAGAATAAAAAAAAGGATATCACGCGCATCTAGACGATGCTTAGTAGTTGTCTAGTATCTAAAATAAGTCACTATAAAATTCATTTCCACATTAGCAACATTTCATTTATGACAAAACACATAAAAATATTACAGCTTCATATTCACACCATCGACAAACAGAAATATGAACATTAAGTGAAACTAAATCTAAACTTTCGAGCTATTCCACTTAGCTAGGAGAGAAAGTTTGACTATTACTTCACTTCGAGTTGATGGATAAGTGATGACATATTCCAATCCCTCTCCCTCCTCCTTTTGAATTTCCGTTCATCAAAGTCTCAAAAATCTTTAGAAGTATTAAGCAAAACAAGCACTTGAACACTTTGTCCGGATCTGGTGACTCTGTCTGAAAGGCTTATAAACATCAGAAGTTCGTTCTGGATATGCTTCAGTCTGATCAACATCACTGTCTTTAACCTGTAAAAAGGAATATAAAAATCTCAATAGATGACAATTCGAAAAGAAAAATTCTTTGAATAGGTTTGGTTAAAACATTCAAGTGAGTTTTCGGTTTGACAGTTAGAAGTTTACCAAGAACAAGATCTATCGCTTTGGCAGGAGACCAATTAAGACGTTTCTTAAAATCGTCTCCAACGACAACAATCACATGAGAAGTACTGATGCTTCTGTCTTTGCTGATGAATTAATAATCCAATGTATTCCTTCCGGAAGCGTCTTTGTAATACATCCAAAAAAGTTTAGTACAATATCTTAATCGCTTGCGACAGTGATTAGCATTAATAACATCAATATCAGTCACTTTGCTTTCAGAGTTTTAAAGAAAAAACATTTTATATTAAGAAACTTTAACCGCGTAAAAGGGGCTTGGATGGCCGAGTGGCTAGCGCTCTGGCGCTCCGTACCACAGGTTTCGGGTTCAGGTCCCGGCTGTGCCATGGATATATGTAGCGGTTTGGAATCCGCTTTAAGCTGTAGGTCCCTGTCTGTTTAGCCTAAAGTGTGCATAAGATGACCGTAGAGCGACAAACCGAACCAATTCACAGCATAAAAAGGTATATGATAGTCAAGAAATGAATAATATTCATAGGAATCTCCCCCTCCCGCCAGATCTACTTCCTTTTCGAAAAATATTTCGTTAGATGGGCTATTCTCGGAAGTCTCTTAAGAGCCACGTTGGGCTCTCCCACCATTAAGATTTGATTAGCTTTTTGAGAGAACATTTTCTAGAAATAATATCAGCGACCTTTATTTCGCCAAGTACATGTCTCCAGTTTCCCAATGGGGTTAATTGATAGATCTTTATTTACCCTATTAGAAACAAAAACTGTCCACTCTCCAATTCTACAATTCACCGGTGGGTCACCAGGAAATCACAACAAAATTTAATTTTTATTTAAGACAAGTTCACACCATGCCCATTGTTCGATAGCTCTCTCACACACACACAAATAAAACATTTGAGGTGGACTGTATTTATCCTTTATTATCTCCTTTATTTAGGCAGCCATCCCACTCGAGGATGAACTGACCACACAACCACTCTCTTTGGTTACAGTTGTTCAACTCCGTCTCTTGCATTCCTTTCTCTTTCTCCCGTCATCTCACCCCTACCAGACAGGATGTTCACAAAATAGGGCGTTGACTTCCCCAATGCACGGGGACCTAGGTTTTGACGCAACACCCATAATAATTGAATGTTCAGATCGAGCTTCTATACAACCAGGCATTCATTCTAATTTTGGTATAAACAGTTATTGACTAGTGGTGTAGCTCTAGATTTGGCGCTTGAAAGACGAACTTTAACACCAAGAGATACCCCTAGAGAGTTCGCATGAAACACAATCACCATATGATTTTATACATGCATTAACAAATACATGCAATTTAGATTTCTCCTTTACTTTCAAGCGGCCTGATGGCCAATTGGCTAGTGCTCTGGTCTTTGGTACCACAGGATCGAATTCTGGTGGTGGCATGGGTGTTTGTTAGTGGTTCGGAACCCACTTTAGCTCCCGGTCTGTTCAGTCCTCCCTGGGTAACTGAATATAGATACCTGGGGTTGTTTTTAGACCCAAAATTATCTTTCAATTCCCATATTAAGAACACAATTGCTAAAGCAACTGGTGCGAGTATTAAGCTCAACTGACTAATTTCTCGAAAGAGTAGGCTTGCGATCAAACACAAGCTTCTGCTCTACAAGTCTATCATAAGACCTATCCTGGTTTACGGTAGTCCTATCTGGGCCTCTACCTCACTCACAAATATAAAGAGACTTCAGGTTTTCCAGAATGAACACCTGGCTATGATTGCTGACGCACCATGGTTCGTTCGTCGTAAGATCATCCATAGAGATCTAGACGTCGAACCTATTCCAAATTATATAATCAAAATTTCAAAGAATTTTCTTGAAAAATGTCCTCAGATTAGCAATGAGTTAATCCGTCGTCTGCCAACCTCTCACCCTGGGGTGAAAAGTTCACAAAAAAGACCACGGGCAGTTTACGACGTCTCCTATGAGTGCTTTCCTAAACTTAAGAAACACCATGGCTGTTACTCTGAACAAGCGCAAGCGAGTTCAGGTAATGGGGTGAGCCCAGCTCATTGAGACAATTTATCTCAATGCGTATCTGACGTTTACTTTGGCTTAAAAACTATTGATCTTCCATTAATTAAGACGAACTGGCGCAGCGGTAAAGATTCGGATCTTTGACCGCGAGGTTCCTTTTCGCATTTATTATTGCTACGTTGTACTTTAAATTTATTCATGACTTTCCGACTAGTAATTAAATTAGGTTTTTATTGTACCTTTTTTTTTAACCCTTTTTTTTGTAAGGAAAATAAAAGGATTAGAAATAAAAATTATAAAAATAAAAATAAAAATTATAAAATCGAAAATCAAACAAAAATTTAAAATCGAAAATCAAACAAAAATTTAAAATCGAAAACCAAATAAAAAGTATAAAATCGAAAGCAAAATAAAAATTTATAAAATTATAAAAAGAATTACGGTTCTGAGATCGGCCTTTTTTTTTTGTGAGGACACTATTTACATTTTACCTTTCAGATTCACCCTTTGGCTCCCACCGTTCAGCATAATCCCTTGAGTGTTATTGGTAAACAATGAAGTTTGTTTGTTTAGTTTTGCAATATGTTTACGGCATCGACAACTGGTCCCTAATTGTACCGAATTTAAAACTTAACTTTTAACTTCTTTTATTTTTTATCTTACTTTTATCAATAGTATTTTTAAATCTTTTCTGAGTACCTATTTTATTTTGAATTTTTAGAAACTTTTATCTTTAATTTTACTAACAATAATTAAGCAGCCTATTGTAATTCCAAGCATATATATGAATTAAGATGAGGAGGTTTAAGGGGTATTTCCCCCTGTTGATATTCCGTAAACGGTACGCAAGTTGCCAGTTGCCAGTGTTCAGTCCTCGTGTGCACAAGATGACCGTAGGGCGACAAACCAAACCTTTACTTTTAAATATCGTGGAATTTCTACATTATTTAAGATAGGCATCTTTACTAATCTTTACTGAAAATGATTTTTGCATATTATCAGCTAAATGGCTATCCCAATTTAATTTGTTTCTCCAAATCTCTGGTATCGACAGCTATGCTAATAAGGTTGCAGGCTACAAAATTCCCAGTGGATGAAATATGTGTTGTAAGAAAGAAAAAACTCTTTCCGCTGGCTTTTGCGTAAATTCGATTGTGGGGACTAAAAATCTCAGAGTATGCCGATCTAAACTCTATGCAATCTATGCAAATTAGAAAGATTACTTTTCCAATTTCTTAAATTAAAACATGCACTCTTCAGTAAATTCTGTACTAGAGGCACAAATTACTCTCATTCATCTTAAGTGAACACTCCTATTATACAGTTATTAACAAAAAAAAAAAAAAAAAAAAAAAAATTTCGCAGCTGTGTTATAATATCAGAAAATTCCTTTAAAGAATTCTGTAGCAAATGATTCAAAGAGGCCATAAGGAGAAACGGACTTGTTTAAACTCAAAATAGAACTCTACAATGTTTATAGCAATTTATTTAGTTTCAGATGGAAAAAGAATTTTTAAAAACTTCTAACTGTGGATCAATACTTAATTGTAGAAAAACCTCTTCTATATCAGATGATAATCCTATGGGATACAATCTAACTCCGTGTGTAATTAACTCACTCAAGTTCGATCCTTTAATCAAAAAATCAAAGAGGCAATCAAATGGTCCGATTTATAAAGTTTTGCTATTTTTTTTAAGTAAGAGTGATGAAGTAAGAAGTAATCGAATTCCTTTACTCCCTTGTCTTCAATATTTTCAACGGCCTGATGGCCAACTGGCTAACACTCTGGCCTTTGGTGCTTCAGGTTCGAATCCTGGTGGTGCAGGGATGTTTGTGAGTGCTTCGGAATCCACGTTAAACTGTAGGACCCGGTTTTATTAGCCTAAAGTGTGCACAAAATGACAGTAGAGTGACAAACACAATCAATCAATCTTTTCAATAATTTCCAGACTTTTCCCTTTTTTAAATTTAGCAATTTATATCATCTAGATATCTTTAACTGCACGTTTGCTTATTTTCTTGTTTCTTCACAATGTCAAATTTCTGTTACTACGTTAAGATTAAAAGCGATTTCTTGTTGTCATATTGGTGATGCTTACAAAATTGAATACGTGAAAACAAAAAGGGCTTTTACCATATTTTGCATTGATTTATGAAATATTATTGCTTTTTTATTCACAGCAAAAAAATAATTCTTCAATTAAATAAATAAATACTAACATGTCACGTGACTTCAATGACTTCCAGAAAAAGTCCGTTGAAGGTAAATAGTAATTATTCACCATTGAAAGATAATTATTCACCATTGAAAGATAATTATTTCACTTAATGGATGATTATTATCACTCTGAACTTTTCAAAAATATTTTGAATTCTGAACTCTTAAAAAAAAAAATCCGATTTCTAATCTGTCGGAGATGTAAGGTATAGTAATAACTTTTTAATTAAAGAATTATTCTTAAGAGACTTGCGCAATGGTGTTTTCGAACATAATTTATTTTTTTACAGGTGAAAGACAATTAAACTCGCGTTATTTTGAAGTATTAATTATTCTATAGAATGACGCAGGCAAGTTCGGGTTTGACGTTAGAAGCTTACGTGGAACAGAAGTGATAAACAAGTTGGCTGTCATTGTTATTTTCCGTTCCAAAATAAATCATTTCAAAAACATTTCGTATGCTAATGTGATTGCTATAATCCAGTTCCTGAGAACATTCTCGATAGGTTCTTATCTCAAAAATAGCTCAGCATCCTTGTATACATAAAGGCAATCTGTATTCAGATAGCATAGAGTTTTCGAATTTTCAATAAAAAATGTAATGAAATATCGTATTTAGATTTATTTTATTTTTTGTTAGGAAATTTAGTTACTAATCAATATTAAAAGGGTGAAAAGCGCGCCTATGCAATATAGCACATCACTCAATAAGTCTCCGGTCTAGCTAAGAAAAATGCATTTTTTAAAAAAAATTCGATTTTATTCGTCAGCATACTCTCCTTCAAGAGTGATACATTCATTCGAACTTTCCTCCAATTTATCGATGCCTTTTTTGTAGAACGATTTGTCTTTGCTCTCAAAACAGGCGTCGGTTTCGGCAATTAGTTCTCCATTTGAGCCAAATTTCCTTACCTGGAGCATCTTTTAGATGTCTGCGAAAAGCCAATAGTCGCTGGTGGTCAGATGTGGAGAGTAAGGTGGGTGGGGAAGCAATTCGAAGCATAATTTATCCAATTTAACCATAGTTTACATCGACTTGCGACACGGGGCATTGTCTTGGTGAAACAGCACTTTTTTCCTTACTTTCTACACTAAATTGATCCAATATTATATTGATAGTTTTGATAGTTTTATCTTTCTCAACATAGTTGGTGAACAAAATATCATGCGTGTCCCAAAATACGGATGCCATAACCTTGCCTGCTGAGTTTTGGTCCTTTAGACTGCTTTCACCGCACTCAGCTGACGATCATTTTGATTCAGATGTGTAGCAGTGGACCCATGTCGCATATCGAAGCAAAAAAACCTTTTTTTTTTTTATTGAACGGCTCCAAATACCACTCTGAATCGTCTACGTGTTATTGTTCTCGGTCGCGGCACCCATTTCGAAAGCAACTTAAGCATGCTCAAATTTTCGTGTAAAATTATAAACGCACTATCTTCTGATATCTTTAAGATGTCAGCTATCTCACGCATCTTCAATAAAGGAGACTGTTGTATTTTTACAGTCCATTTGTATTTTTATTGATAGACCACATCATCTCCGATGCGAAGACAAAAATCAATGTGTGTGTCAACGTGTCAAAGTGTGTGCCAACTCATCCCAGACAAGCATAGTGAAATAGGGGAAACTACCATCTGTTGTATGCAAGAGGCTTATAGCATGTTGGTTGGTGGACAATAACATAATTGAGACAGTTCGGACCTTTCGTACAAACGAAAAACCTTGTCTTGCATTAATGAACGTGGACCTTCAAGAGATGTTATAGTTTGCATATAATTAATAACAACTTTTAGTATATAATATTTTTTAATATTTGTGTTATAATTCTGTGGATTTTACTGACATCTTCAAATAAGCAAGGAAAAAAAAAAGTGATAACTAACTTATTTTGATGCTTTAATTTTAAATTATTTTTTAGGCCTGCAATTGAGATAAAATTTTTATTCAGTATGTGTATGTAATCATCACATATTCCACTTGATTGTTAAAAATTATCGGTATTTCATTAATGCAAATGCTATTGTTAGATATACTAACGCCAATTATTTGAAGGAAAAAAAAAATTATGATCAAAATCGAGTTAAAAAATATGTTGCAATGCTATCGTTTAAAATTTGCCGTTCAATGTAATCTGTTTTTTCAAATGGTTTTGAATCATAAAAAGATAACACAGATGGATCTCCATATTCGGCAATCTTTGAAGTAAAAAACAGAAAAAAATGAGGTTTTGTATGACGTACAAAATCAAATTTATTTACTCACTTAAACTAATCACTAGGAGAAAAAATATAAAGGTAATAAATGTTTACACGTCAACACTCAAAAAGATGTCAGAAGATTAAAGTTTACAACGAAATCATTAGCAGATAAGATTGTTAAATAAGAGAATATTTGCAAAACAGCGCGTTGTTATACAATTTGGAATGATTAGTCGCTAAAAATATTGATATCCATGTTAAATATTAATATTATAATTAATTAATTATTGATATTCATGTAAGACTGGACAGGCCTATTGGATATCTTATTTCAGGACAAACTCTCTCAGGACAACGGGAAACTCCTTCAGCGTCCTCAACAAGGAATGTTCGTTCCAAATTATATTGGTGCAGTGTACTAAATTTTCCAATCTGCTAAACGCTGAATCTCCTACGTAACTACCGATTCAGTGGCGAATGACTTAATTTTAAGTACCAACATTCCAAAATTAATATATCCAAATAGGCTGCTTAGCCCTAGATAGTACGGTTTATCGATTGAGGTACAATACTTGCTTTGAAGGACAAGTGAACACAGTGAAGATTATTATATAAATGTCACAACAAAAATCGGATTATCTGTGTTTTCAGAGATTTCCCCGTATAACTCTTAAATACAGGAGGCAATAGCCTCTAAAACTTGTCCCGAAATTCATTAAACCCCTAAGTCCCCTTTATTTTCACGAGTGAGTGTACTGTAGCATCCCCTTGACTTTTGTGATCCAAACTGGGTAATGCTGAACTTGTTGTAAATGCGAAGTATTAATTACTAACAATCGAAAAGTGAAGTAGATGGTATTGGTAGAAAAAAAATTCTAATTATAGATAATAGATCTGAATGTTAAATAATCACACATGGTAATAATCACGCATCAAGTTAATATTTTTTCATCCAGCAATGATTTTTAAGTTATAAACAATTATTATTTCAGTGTGGCATTATAAACAATTATTATTTCAACATAGCATTATAAACAATTATTATTTCAACTTGGTGCTGGGTAGTCAACCCCCTCCCCTAAAAATCCTGCCAGAAGGCACTTCCCTCCTTCTTCAGTGTCACGGAGCCAAGTCAGACTTCTACCTACGGGCGCTCCAACACAACCGAAGCTGTCACCACTTTCCCTCCTTCCATGAGACCACTTGGACTTTGTCTAGAAACTGCTGTCGACCAAGTGGAATAACAAACAACATTATGAACAGTCCACCGACGTATGTTGAAAGGAAGGTATTGCCTTCCGGAAAGACATTTTAGGGGTAACTGCTCCGAATTTGTATAAAGTATGGGTGAAAACCAGGAAAACTTTCACCAAGCATCCTGACAATTTATGCGAGACACAGTCACATAGTTGTCATAATCGTCATCATTTCTGAAAGCAATGATAACAACAATCTCCGCTAGGGGTTTCGACTTTATTAACTTCAAACATTACCAGTGGGCCACGAATGCGTGAATTATATAAAGTTTGTAAACAAAATTTTTGCCTTAACTCGAATATGTTTACAAGATATGCTTTCCAATACAAGATTTTTTTCCTCTTTTTAATTGTATGACTCTTATTATATTTCTAATGAATTTACCAAACTTGATGTGTTGTTAAAATTTCTTTAATTGATTAACAGGAATTTTAAGTTATTATTTATGAGAAACTTGTATAATTTATGTAATTATCGTATTTTAAGGAGTAGAAAATACACCTCTGCTATTATATGCATTTGTTAGGAGAACATTGAATATTAAAAAGAATTTATGATATTTTAAACATCGAGTATTCTTATTTTACTTTCAATAAATATCTCCTTTACTTTTAATAAATATCTCCTTTACATTCATAAATATCTATCCTTGCTTTTTAATCTTAAGGCCGCAATATGATAAGAAATAAATGGCATAAATACGAAAAAGTGAGGATATTTGAAAATAAAAATCACTATTCCTTAGACATTTTTTTTCCCTTATCCCACTTGGTAGGGTCGATAGCAACATTTTAGACCAAGTCCATGAACACGTGTGGTCTCATGGATGGAAGGAAAGGGACAGCTTCTGTTGTGATGGTGCATCCGTAGGTAGAAGTCTGACTTGGCTCCGTGACATTGAAGAAGGAGGACAGTGCCTTCCGGGAGGACTTTTAGGAGCAACTTTCCTGCATTTTCGTACCGCAAAAGAGAAAACTCGGACAACTCCCACCAAGTTGTCTGACTCACGAGGCAGGATACCGAACATCCTAAATGCCATTGAGTCTCCATTTTTTTTGAAACAGTATCTACAACAAAGCCGCCAGCAGATGGAACCTCCGACCTAATGCTCACCAGCGGTGCACCTTACCACTGAGCCATGAATCGGGCTGTTCTTTAGGCATATTTTCACACACACACACCTGGACATTTACGCTGGACACATCAGCCTACCATTTTAAGTGGTCCTAATTCAGCGAATGAGTATCGAACCTACAAAATTTTTCTTGAAGTAATTGCCAGAACCTGTTGGCCCATCATTAGTTCTCGAATAGTAGGGGGGAGAATTGAAGACACGGGGAATTTCTTCATGCCAATAAAAATTTCAATCATTTTAATTAAACGAGAAAATTAATTTTAAAAAAAGAGTATCTACAACAAAGCTGCCAGCGGATGGAGCCTCCGACCTAATGCTCACCAGCGGTGCACCTTACCACTGAGCCATGAATCGGGCTGTTCTTTAGGCATATTTCCACACACATACACACAAATCTCTCATGCCTAGATAATACGATAAATTAGAAGAACTAAATTAACAATGCTTTAGTCAAAGCGATGTCTTTTTTTGATATCATCATAATATTTGTGATTACCACTATTAATTAATCACTCAGTTTCCTATGAGCATGCGCGCTAGGGTGAAAAAGCTAACGGACGTCCTACGGTAACTAACGTACGGTATGCAAAAACTCTCTAATGATTCTTAAAGTGCGGTTAAGGATTCTGAAAGGGTGGTGATGTAGATGGAGAGAGTTAAATGTTCGTAAATTAATGAGAAGCAATAGTAGATTTATTGAATAGTGTTTGATAACAAAGCACAAGCTGAGGTGTTCATATTTTGCAAGAATCGGTTTATGCATAATTTATGATTATATTATTGTGTACATCTGTTTTACCCTTCAACTCAAATGTATTCTATCAACGCAACTTCAGCCCTTCCATTGTTCTCTGTCTCCCAAACATGCCAAGTAAAGAGTCATATCTAATTCATTGTGGCAACATTTTTATGTACCGTTATTATTTATGGTTGCCGCAATTGTTGAAAAATCGTTCCTTCACGTGCCGGTGTCTCGCACGAGTTAATCTTGTTTATTCAGTTTTCTCTACAACTGTACCCGTAACCAAGTAGCTCTCCTGAAATCGTCCATCAAAAAAATTAAATTGCGCAGATTAAAAGCGGCGATAAAGAAATGAATCGAGCGATAGAACATGTGTCGTAACGCTGTTTTCTCGGGATCTACCGATTACGGGTATCGCACAGCTGGCTCTCTCCAGAAAAGCTTGAGTCATATTTCTAGATAACACAGATAAAAGTCCATTAAAATCCACATTCGGCAGTATTTGAAGGTAAAAAAGATACTGGAAGCAAACTTTAATGATATGTAAATGCAGAACAATTGATCGATGTAAGGATATGTGTATTTTTTTTTTTTTTTTTTTCAATGCAGAGTATTTGACTTGTTGTCGGTCATCGTTGATACGGTTTATTTAAGACAGATTCAATTTTAACAATGGAAAAATATTTTACTTAAAAGAGGAAAAGGACTTCTCGGAGGTTTTTCTAGAGGTGGAAAGCCGGCCAAAAATTTTCCTAAATCTCGAAACCAGAGTTGGAGTTTTTTATATCGACTTCCGAATCCTTTCCGTAATTTTATCGTTACTAATGGATTTAGAAAATTGGTGAAATAAATTGAATGATTTTTATCGATCTCGCAAATCTGTAAAAGCATTTTTACATTTAACAAAGTATATTTTTACAATTTCAAAGGTATAGTATTTGCACTAGTTTGAAAGATATCATTGTCCCCTAAATTTGATAATAATAATATATATATCTTGTAAAGATAACAGTGCTGAGCATTGGGCGGCTGACAACTCTACCCCGTAAAAGAAAGCACCTCGTGTCTCGAAATCTGCCAGTAGGCAGACGGTCTTGGCCCACCACCTGTTGCGCCAATGAAGAAGAAAAAGAAAGTATTATAAAAGAAAAGTTAAATAAAATTGTATATTTTAACCATAAAAATGATGCATTCGTAATGCATTAACGTATTCGTAACGCATTACTTGTTCTTAAGAACAAAATAGTGCTATTCTACATAATTCCTTCCACAGCTATTCTAATGCTGTAATAACTCCTTCCATAGTTATTCTAATATTGTAATAGCTTCTTCTATAGCTATTCTAATTACGCAATAGCTTCTTCTATAGCTATTATTATATAGTAACAGCTTCTCATATAATTATTCTAATAGCTTCTATATTTATTCTAATTCATTGTTGATTTAAAATAGCTTTTTAAAAACTTTTGTTAAAGCAGTAAATGTCTTTATTAATAATTGTATTAAATTAGACTATGGCTACCAGCCAATTGAACTTCTTCCTTAAAATTTAATTTTGATATTAATTTCATTGCAGAATTGTTTTAAAAACTATTTCTAGTCGTGATTAGTCTAGATTCCTTCAAAATTATCGACTCCCCAACTCCGATTGATACAATGGCACGTTCAGTTTTTCTCAGGGTGCAATGCTCCTCCAAAGAATTTAGGGACTTCCTATCTGGAGGTCTTCCAAAGGGTAACTGCAAACCTCAGAAATATATGTGATACATTTAGGGAAAGGAAAAATAAAGGCACCATTGTGCTGGCGCCATAAGCCAGTACAAAGTCGCCAAGACAATCGCCTCATCAGTTTACCATTTTAAGAGATCCTAGTTCAGTGAATGAGTATCGAACCTGCAAACTTTTTGTTGAAGCGATTGGCAGAACCTGTCGATTGTCTAATCGACCACATCAATTCTTGAATTGTAGGTATCTCTCACGAAAAAGTTATATTTTCAAGTCAACTTGAACATATGAACGTTTTTCTGATTCTCTTATTTTCACACGTAGACTAGTTTCGCTGACGAACTTCATAAGACCTTTATGTTCATAAGAAACACAGAAATATCAAAATGATGTTAAAATGAATGAAAGCAGCAATTGGTGATGGGTAATTATGCAGAATCTACCTCTATTACTAGCTCCTTACATAAAATAGATATCTGCTAGCTCAGAATTCGTGCAGTGATACATGTTGAAAATTTCACTGGATAAGGATGTCTTGGACTACAGAAACAATGTTATGAACAGCGGCTTCTAACTTATAAAAACAATATCTTCTTCGTCAACGCTACAGCCTGTTACAGACCAAGGCAGTCACCATTTAACTTTTTTATGATTTAAATTAAACTTTTGGAAATTAATAATTATAAATTTAAAGTTACACGCAGGTGCAGGGTTTTACCCTGGGAACTCCAAATACACCAGCCTGTACAGTACTGAGCTTCCTACATATCAGGGGTCTCCAAACTACGGCCCCCCGGGCCAAATCCCGTCCGCCAGTGTCATCCATCCGGCCCGCGACAGCGAATAGATTATTGTTGCTGTAATAAGTTGGATAAAAAAACACAGAATGATAATAACTCGGTTTTATTGACTTGCTAGGTAAAGCTTAATGACAAGCACAATACGCAGAAAATGTAACTGAAGCATAACAACTAACAAATAATTGAAATGAATCCCACTAACATTATAAACTAGTGAACATCCCGCAGGTTACCCTCGGTAGTTATGTTGAGATAAAGAGTATGGCATATGTATATATTTCGATATTTGGATATATCCTGATGTTGATATATCCTGAATCAAACATATGATTTTTATCCTGAAAATCCCTCAGGAACGGAAAAGCTAAATTAACTTGTCTAGAAATTATAGATAATGGCAGAAAAATTAAAACGGTTTTGGCCCTTGGTACTTCAGTAAGTACCAAGGGCCAAGTAAACAATATGGCCCTAAGGCTGGAAAGTTTGGAGACCCCTGCTCTATATGATTCACCGGGGCAATAGATAGCCATCTGTTGACTCCTAGACCCTTTAGATCTCTTCCGACTGAATTAACCCACCTTTTCTTCGGGTGCCTTCAATTGTTGAAAAAGTAACTTTTTTAGTTGCATTTGAGTTGTTATAAGGATTGCTTTTATAACTTTTACAATATCAGGTTCTTTGAATTGGTTGTAAATTTCATGGTTATATTGTATTCTGTAGATATGTAGATTAACAGCAGCAAAAATTTTTCGAATTATTTTTCTTTCAAAGATTAACAGCCTATTTTTTTCAGATTTATTTAATGGCTGGCTCTCGTTTCCATACAAAGCAAAAACAGTATTTCTGGATAGATATTCTTTGACAAAACTGTATATTTTGTACCTTTCTAACTACTATCACATTCTTTAAAATTCGGCCTGCCTTCAATCATTGGCTGAAATACTGTTTTTAAGTTTATAGTGATCTTATTTTCAACGTATATTTTTAATAATTTATGTATGTGTACTAATTAATTTTAAAAGCCTAATTATCAGAAAAGAATGTAGAAATACATAAATGCTAGAGAGACCCATGTATTATAAAATTTACTAAGATCCGTAGATTAAACTGGCCTGCTCATATATTTAGAATGAATGACTTAAACCCTGTAAAAAGGCTGGTTTTGGCAAAGCCACAGGGACAAAGAGGAAGAGGACAATCCAGGTTGCGATGGATAGACGCAGTTGAGAAGGATTTGGCTGCGCTAGGGATTGGGAATTGGAGGACTATGGTCACCCAGAGGAATACATAGAAGTCTCATCAAAGGAAAGCCTTGGCCCACTCTGGGCTGTCGTGCTATTGATGATGATAAATTAACAGAAAAGGGGTTTTTTAAGTTAAAATAATAATTCATAAAATCAAAAAGAACTAGAAAAATATTGGGTTAAAAAACATACATAGGGTTACAATCATATAATTTCCCATCATTTATGTTACTTTTATTCCTATGTTTTACAGAGAAACAACTGTGTTTTACATCATTGAAAGTGTATCGTTTTATCTTTATTCATAAAAATCTCCTAAAAGTTTGATTTGTCTGGAGAAATTCATAAACGGAATTAGGTCACATAAAAATGTTCTCGTAGTTTTTTCTTTTAGTGTGCTTTCGATTTTATGGATGCATTTATACAGCTTCGATCTCCTCAGTTTTACGCACGGTTTTACGTTTTATTGTAAATCCATACCATCAAATGTCCCGCATTTATTTCTCAGAAACAACACACGCCAATGCTCTTTCAACAGAAATTCAATGTTTTACGTGGAAGTCTTTTTGTTGTATAAACATAAGTAAATGTCTGTGTGTTATGAATCAATATTTTTGGTTTACAATTGATGTTTTGTTTACAAATGCTGGAAAATCGACATGAAATCAATCATCATTTAAATCTAAGATATAAAAGCCTGTCCTGATCTTTCGATGGGCCTGTTCAAACTATCTATTTTGAAAAGATTTTTAAACAAGATGGTTTATTTTCTGTTGGACAGTTTTATTTTCTGTTGGTTTTCTGTTGGATAGTAAACAAATAAACAAAAATTATATTGCTTTTTATATGATTATTAGAATTTTTTTTATACCCATAACAAGTAATATAAAAAAAATTTTTTTTTTGAGAATTCCTACTTTTTTTTTCATTATATTGCAGAAAAGTCCCTTATAAATAATTTTTATTCATTTTTTTTAAGTTTATCCAGCGCCATCTATTAGTAGATATATGCAACTTAAATCTAAAAAAAAAACTAAAATTAATTAATTAAATTTCATTACTGAATTAATATTTGAAAAAAACTGTATTAACATCAAACTGTATTGTCATCCACTACAAGTTCAAAAAAAATGTATTTGAATTTGAGTGGATAAATAAAAAGTATTTTATGAACGATTGAAAATGTGAACAAGATATATATAGGGAGAGTGTGAGTTAATAAAAGGAATTGAAAAATAATGCCAATTATATGCATTCTTAACATCCTATGAATTAAAAAAAATGTATTACATTTTGTATAGTTACTGTGAATATCTAAAATCTATGTTCTTTCCTATTAAAAATAAAACTCTAAATAATTCTGATTTTTTTTAATTTATAAAAATAGTACATTAATTAAATATTAAAATCAAAAAGGTTAAATTAAGCAAATTCATATTTTAAGGTAATATTGTTATTGTATAACAACTTTTGTTAGACATTTAATAAAAATAAATTTCAGTTTTTCAACTTTTCTAGAAAATTAAAATTTATTATTGTATAATAAATATTTTTTATTAATAAAAATTTGGGATTTGTTTTAGTTTTTCACATTATTTAGTTTTGTTTTATTAATTGTTTTATATTTTTAGTTTTGTTTTATTTTTTGTTTTATTAATTGTTAACATATTTCTTATAGGAGATTGAGATGACCCTGTAAAAAGGAAATTCAAAAAAAACACCAAAAAGGGCTAATTCGGCCCTGTATGTAACAAGTGGGCTGACAAGTCCGTAGGGTGACACATAGATGGCGCTACTAATATTAAATCCAATTTTTTAATTTAATTAGCCTTAACCTTCAAAAGACACGTGTATAAATTTGACAGCTGTTGCACTATTAGTATGTGAGTTGTAGCATTTTTAGTGAAGCAACTTTTGTTAGTTTGAAAAAATTGGATAAAAAGAAATTTCGTGTGTGAATAAAGCATTGCTTTTGGGCGAAAAAAAATACCATTGAAGCCAAGGCTTGGCTTGATAAACATTATTCGGACTTTGCACCAGGAAAATAAACCATAGAGAAGTGGTTTGCTAAATTTTAACCAGGCGAAATGAGCACCGACGATGATGCATGCAGTGGACGAAAACATCAAAAAAGTCCACAAAATAATTTCTAATAACCGTAAAGTGAAGTTGATTGAGACCCTAAAGATATCAAAGGAACGTGTTGGACATATTGTGAATGAATATTTGGATATGCGAAAGCTCTGTTCAAAGTGGGTGCCGCGCGAGCCCAAAACAACAACGAATGGATGATTCTAAGCAGTGTTTGGAGCTGTTCAATCGTAATAAACCCGAATTTTTACGTCGATATGTGACAATGGATGAAACATGGCTCCATCATTTTACACCGGAGTCCAATCGACTGTTAGCCGAGTGGACTGCACGTGATGAACACTAAACTATATAGCTATAACTGAACTAAAATGCTATAACTCACATACTAATAGTGCAACAGCTGTCAAATTTATACACGTGTCTTTTGAAGGTTAAGGTTAACTAAAAATCATATGGATTTAATACTAGTAGCGCCATCTATGTGTCAGCCTATGAACCTTTCAGCCCACCTGTTATGAGATACAATGTTACCCAGGGTGCAGCACGGGGACAGGCTTCTGCACTATATTCACATTGTAGCAATGCAATTTGGAGCGACTAGCTTTCCTGGATGAAAAATATAGAGATTCACCCCCACCTCTCCTCATGGCCATCCTGGAACTTTCGGCTTGGCCTCTCTTGTCGAGATTCAAACCAAGCTCCCTCTGTCCAGAAATCCTACCCGTTATTCACCAAATATGTCGAGTCTCAGAATATCTGAAAGATAGCCTGGATGTTACAGCTCATTTAATGGATGTTGTATAGTTAATTTTGCCTTTCAGTAAATTTAATAGGCTCACAGATGGGCAAACACCGCTCTTAGATACAGGTATAAATACTGTATATTTCCGAATATAAGCCAAGAATGCGTTTTCAATTCAAATTTACCCAATGTTCAATAATAGTTGGTAAGCCGAAAGGAATATATATATATACACTCAAGAGCCAAAACATTATGACCACCTGTCAATAACGAGTTGGCCCACCTTTGGAGCGCAACACAACTTCAACCCGCCTTGGCATGGATTAATACCACCACTTAATACCAGTTAAATACCACTTCCACCTGATCACGTGCCTTCCACGTCATTCAGGCGAGTTCATTGCGAAATGTAGGGGTGGTCATAATGTTTTGGCTCTTGAGTGTATATATATATACACAGTCCAGTCATATTAATGTGACCACCAGTCAAAAGCCAGAATATACACTCTTGCATATTCTGGCTTTAAGTGGAGTGCGGAATGTGGTATTTAAGTGGTATTAAGTGGAATTCTTTATATACACTCCGCTGCAATGTGCTGCCACCTGCCTCTTGTGATTGATTATTTCACGTTGACGTCGAAAGTAGGTGGTGGTCACATTAATGTGTATATATAATAAACTAGGCCGTTAGGCTGTCTCAGTCGGCTTCAACCAGCTGGACCTATCCTCCATCTACAAACATCAAAATTCTCTGACCACTTTTATACATTGTCCAGCCTGCGTTTTCCTTCCGGTTCTTACAATATTATTTTCTTTACTGGGTTTTTATCTCCATACCTGTATGTATATAAATATGGCCCAAGCCACCTTATTTAATAACTTTTACTATATTGGTTCTCTAATTTTTTGTTGTAATTCAGTGCTATATCTTATTCTCCAAACTCCATTTTCTTCTACTGCTCCGAAAATTCTTTTCAAGACCTTTTCTTCAAATGTCATTAATTCATCCTCACTTGATTTGTCATTTGTTCAGCATTCACTTCCGTAGAAAATTACCGGTCTATCTAATCTCTGTTCCTTTGTTTTACTGCTTAGGTTATTTCGATTTAAACTGATTTCGTAACCCACAATACCAACTATTAGTCCTATTGATTCGATTCTTAATTTCAATAATTATATCCTTAGTGTTATTTACAATTGGACACAAATTAATTTAATTAAATTGCTCAATCCTCAATCTCCTCCACAAAAACGTAATTTATTTTCAGAAGTTGCAGATGTGGGCCTCCATTTGTAACTGTCAGGAATCATCTCCATTTTTTACTCCATTTACAATCAGGCCAATGACCAATATCATTTTCATTTTGAAATAAAATTGTCTTTGCTTTCACCAGATGATCTTTTAGAACAATTTTACATTATTTAATCACATAATTATTAGCTCGTGAAAGAAATTTAAGTAAATATTATACATAAAAAAATCCCGTGAAAGAAATTTAAATAAATATTATGAATTAAAAAAGCTCTTTAAATAAATTTAAATAACTCAACAGGAATAGCTTGTGAAAGAAATTTAAATATACCAATAAGAATAATTGGCGAAAGAAATTTTTAAAAAAAATAACCAATTACAAACTTTAAAAGTGGTCATGGACAAAAAGAAATGATAAAGGAAACGAAAAACTCCGCTCTCAAAAATAATACCCATGATTTTATGAGTAAAAAAATTCCTGTAGCGTTTATTACTTACGGTATTTCGGTGTAAATTTCGGTACTTTTCAATTAGTAGGGTCCAAAGTTCGCCAACATCAGATTTTTTGTTTTGGCGACGAAGCAACACACCAGCAATATAAACAGTTTAAAAAAATAAAACAATTCCTTTTCATTCAATGAATAAGTCACTTTATTAAAAATTATTTAAGAAAAAAATTATGAAATATAAGCTAAAAAAAATAAAAACGTGTTATATTTGGTGATATTTGGCGACGCATCGATTGCGCCCGGCTAACAGAAAAGTACCTATAATTTTTTGCGACATTAGAGGATCCGTATACAAAGCCGAATCACCATAATTTAGTTTTTAAAAAAAATTCTAAAAATTCTCTGCTAATGCACTGAAATATGCGATTAATTATCTAATATAAGCGATAAATCTAATTTATGCGATTAGTTCTAATTAGGAGAAACAATTGCATATTCCAAGTTGAATGAATGTGTTATTAAAATTTCATGTATTATTGAATATCAGTTTGCGTACGTTTAAGATTCGACGTATCATTTCCCAGGGGAAAAATAACGTATTAGGATGAAATGGCCATTCATTAAAAATTATTATTGCGTAGCATTTGTAAAGAACTTCTGATGTACATGATGATTCGGATTACTTCTTAGTATTTTAAAAATAGTTTTCTTTTTAAAGTTCTAATTATAATGAGAATGATGGAGAAGGAGACACGTCAAGAAAATAAGCATTAAAAAGTAATTAGGCTTTCCACCTGAGCATCGGTTTGCGCAATCTTATTTTAGCCCGCGTTCCTGTTCTGTATCATTCGGTTTTGTTAAAAAGTTCGCCTCGTTCAATTCTCATTGACCTCTTTACGAGTTTGAATTGCAGATCACGTTCTTGAATTAGAGTTACGTCTCAGAAGCAGCCATAATAAGAAGTAATAATTATATGCATTATAAAAATAAAATTCCTACTTTTTCTTTCACTCTATTGCAGAAAAGTCCTTTATAAATAATTTTCACTCATTTTTTTAAGTTTATCTGGCGCCATCTATTGGTAGATACATGCAACTTAAATGTAAAAAAAATCTAAAATGAATGAATTAAATTTAATTACTGAATTAATATTTGAAAAAACTGACTTAACACCAAGTGTCATCTACTACAAATTAAAAAAAAAAATGTATTTGAACGTGAGTGGATGAATAAGAAGTATTTTATGAACGATTGAAAATTTGAACAAGATATATATAAAGAGGACTTTCGCAAACATGTCCAATTGGCGTCTTTGCGCCATCATTCACCTTGTTTGATGGTTAACAACGTTCCTTTGCACATCAGTTGCACGAAACTTGTCTGAACTGCCTATGCTACGTGAATCGGTTTCTCTGCGTTCCGGCATGCGCAGGTGTTTCGCGCAGGACGTAGTCGACTGAAAAGTTTTGCATAAACCCAATGTTTCTTCTTCACCCAATTAATATCCGTAAGAAATTTGGAATAATTTTACTAATATTTTACTCGATGTTTTTCGCATTTTACGATTTATGCTTAACTTTTGGACACCAGTGTATATAGGGAGAGTGTGAACTAATAGAAGGAATTGAAAAAAATTTGTTTCAGTTGTATTTCTAAAGAGCTTGAAAAGTGAAGTTTTGTTTTTCTCCGATATTTTTTTAAGCCCTTTTAAGGTGCGTAATCAAAAAAATTTGGTAAAAATTACTATGGATGTTTTGTCATTGAATCTTGTAAAGGATTCGAAATTATTTTTATTTACAAAAATTTTAAATACTTAAAAATTTATTTTTATTTTTTTAAAGATGCATTGAGAAATTGGTTTCCGACGTGTATTTTTAGTGATAAAATTTTGGTTAGAAAACTGATTTCTTAGCTGAACTTAACTTTTACTCATTAATACAGTAAAAAAATAAAACTATTTATTTCTTCGATAATATAAGATTCTACGAATCTTCCATATTCTTCAATATTATGAAATTCTCCGAGACTGCAATTCTTCGATATTAAAAGATTCTAGGCATAAATGAAGAATGAACAAATACAATAAGAAGCACTATACAGCTCAATAGGTACCGGAAAATGCCAAAAGGGATAAAGATAAAACTTCAAGAAGAAGGAATTGATCAACGCACTACGAGTACTTATAGCCATGGGAAATACAAATGTTTAAAATCCCAAGCCAAAACATAAAGTGATTCAAAACCCTACTACAAAACACATCAAACAAAAGCCAAATTCTCCAGAAAATTCCATAACACTAACTTTATTCATGAAGCATTTCAAGAATCGAGAATTAATTACCATTTTCCGCCAAAATTTGGAATGGAGTTTTATTTGCTTGGCCCTTATTTTCGGATAACCCCTAACCATGACAACATCATGTTCCCACATGATAATAATATTTATTTTTTAGCTTAATTAAAAAATAAATTATTTATTAATATATTTGTTAATTTATCGTTATTTTTTTTAACTAATTAATTAAATTTTTTTTATCTGTGTTTAAGTTATGTGTAGTTTACAAGTACATGTATCTCTCCCTTATTGCAAGAATTTTATTGGTTATCAAGACCCTTGCCACTGATAAAGGTAAGGTACCATTGATAAAGAATACCTGACGTATTTTATGGGGTTGCTTTAACACAATAAAACGACAATTAACGACAAATAATTGTAGTCGTAGTCAGATAATGTATCAACAAAAATTTTCAGCTTGGCAAGTATATCTAGTATATTAAATTTGAATTAAAAAGGGGGGATTTTGGATCATCAGCCTTTTAACAAAATTGGTAGTCACTGTAAATTTTCCTTATTTTAAATAAAACTAAGTATATTATCTTAGTACATTAAATTCGCAAATATATATAGATAAACAATATTTGTAAACAAACACGTTCAGGTGTTATTATTAAAAAATCCACCAAATTAAGCCACTTTTGACTTATCACTACAGCAGTCAAAGTCTGTATTTTTGAGTACACCTATTAAATAACAATGCAATATCACTCATTAAATATCTACTACTGCACAACATCATTGTGCCTAGATCTGAGTTGCCCCTTTACAATTTGAGAATGATGAGTGAGAAGTTTGATTGGCCGGACTCGAGACCGAAACCTGTGGCACCTATCGCCAGAGCTCTAGACACTCGGCCATTCAGGTCCCACACATTAAATACCAATGGATAACATTTATTAATTATTATATATTTAATATCAATGAATAACTAACTAACTATCTCCCCCTCACTACAACTCATTTTGGGGCGAGGCCGTCTGCCTACTGGCAGATTCCAGACATTTCGGTTTTCTTTTTAAGGGGTAGGGTTGTTAGCCCTTCGCCCAACGCTCTATAGCTATATTAGACACGGACCTGCGGTTTAAAAATGGATTCCGAAACACTACAAATATCCATGGTCTGCCGGGACTCGAATCCGAGACCTCTGATTTTTGGCACCGAGCGACAGATGAATGGATCATTATTCATTATTATCCTTAATCATCTTACTATTATCCTATCATTATCTTATTATTATCCATTATCCATATCCATCATTATAATGAATTATTATCTATGAAATAACAATACATCTATTAAATACCTATGTGATATCAATTATATTTTTATTTACTTTTGTCAACCATCAATTCTTTATATTAATTATTTTTCATTATATATAAATGATCCTTTATATTAAAAAAAAAGATTATTAACGAAAATTATCAGAAAAAAATCATTTTATATTCATTATTTTTCTTATTTACTGTCTCCACAAGTCTAAACATCTCTGGTCTACAGTAAACAGACAGAAATGCGTTTTTACAACTCAAATATAGCTTAAGGTTCTACGCAACAGTAACCCGTAAATTTTTAATATAAAATTTATCTCTACAACCTTTTTTAATACGCTTTCACCTGTATGTTTGTAACTGACTCTTTGGGCTCGATTTTGCCCTACTTTTAACTATCAGATTTAATTTAAACGTTGTGGACTTATCAAGGACACTAAAATATTTTAATAAGTTTATTATCGCCAGGATGAGTGATTTTATTTTAACTTATGAAGAGCAATTTAACTCATGTAGAATGAAAGTACCCAAGACATTCAAACCTACGTGGGACAGTGGCACAACGGATAACGCGCCTGACTTCGGATCAGAAGATTCCCTGTTCGAATCCTGGCTGGCTCGACATATTCGCATGTAGCCTATGTATTACTCACTATTAAATTTTTGTAAGAATTGCTGTTCCAGTCCTCCGTACCGGGACCTCATTTAAATATTATAGTTTAAAAAAACTAAAAAACACGCTTTTAGAGTTAAACAAACTAAAAAATAATTGTTAACATAAGAATAAAATGACGAACGAGAAAATGAATGTCACTGTTCTAATAGCGTGGGGTGCTCGATATCAAAAGTTATCATTTTTCACTAGTTTCATTCCGAAATGCAGAGTTAGTTTAAAAACGTCATACAAAGCACACCGCGCTTTTATGTAGAATAGTGACATTCATTTTCTCGTCAGTCATTTTATTCTTATGTTAACAATTATTTTTTACTTTTTAGTTTAACTCTAAAAGCGGGTTTTTTTTAAACTATATATATATATATATTTCCACAGACATAATTTTATGAACTGCATTTCAAATTCGCCTATATCATTCCAGTCTAGAAAATCGGTTTAAATTTCCGCTTCCACCCGTATTCTATTGTCATTTTTTTTCCCGCCCCTATTTGGCGCAGACGGCGACTTTGCGTGGCGCCAACCCGAAAGGAGGTCGCCAGACAGTGGAAGCTGGGTCATCAGCCTTTTAAACAAGTTTTGGAGGCGGGCAGTCACTTTAGGATGTAATTTATTGCGAACTGACTGTCCAATGCGATGGGTAGTGAATCTCTCCACATTGTCCTCTGGTGACTCCAGCAGACGAAACGGACACTCTGGTTTTGGGATTTAGTTTGACTTTGACATTTAAATTCAATGTCGATGTCATGTTTATTTTTGGTGTTTTGTTAAAAGCTCACCAGACTTGGCTAAAAATAAATAAATAAATTTCCGAGATTTCAGAAAAAAATACGGTCAAATAAAATTATTACTTGATGCATACTTGGCTTATGGAGTGTTTATACAAATATTGTTTTTATTTATATTTTCAAAAGATATCTTATTATTACATGCATATTTACAACAACATATTTTAAATATGCATGTAATAATTTACATATCTTATGAAAATAAAAAATTTAAGATAATTTTTTTTTCTTCTTCTTTGATAAACGTGGTATACTTTTCCTAGTTACATAATGTTTTTAAATAAAAGTAGACATTATTTTTATTCAATTAAATCAGTTGTGATTCTGAGTTTTATTTATTAAGTGGAAATTTTGAATATGAAATGAGAGAGAGATCATTGAAAAAAAGTCCCTCAATATAGTCTTCTTCTTCATTGGCGCAACAGCCCCATGATAGGCTAAGGCCATCTGCCTACTGGAAAATCGAGACAGGAGATGTTTTTCATTTTTAGAGGGTAGGTTTATCAGACCTACTCTCAACTTTCTACAGTCATATTAGATCGAGACCTACGGTTTAAAGTGTATTCCGAACCACTACAAACATCCTTGGCACTGTCTGGACTCGAACCCTGTGGCACTGAGCGCTAGTCACTCGGCCATCAGGTCCCTCAATATAGTCTGAACATATTTTATGAACTTAACTCGTTCTTAGCTGTAGTTTAGATAGATATTTTTCAATTTTTGATAGAAAATACCTTAATTTATTAACAAATGCAAAGTTAATCAATTCTATTTTACTGAATGATAAAAAAAGGGCTTGAACAACAGAGGCGTATTGTCTACATAACCATGTATCTTGAATATCCTTGTAGTATCTATCTATCTATCGATATATGTATATATATATATATATATATATATTTGTCTTCCGGTATAACTTTTAGGGGTAATTGCGTGTTGTAAGGAATAAAATCTGGAAAATCCACACCGGATAGTTTAGAGCGTTGTTATGTGCTCAAACGTGCATTGCACCATTGTTAACGTGTGTCAAGCAAGTCCCCATGAAATTAGAACTTCAGCTCTTCTTCTGCTCGTTAGTCTGGACATGGAAGAATGTTTTTGTAAACATAAATGCAACCATGCGAAAACATTTAGGATTCTACGAAATTCGGCCAAAAAATCGATGTTACAGTTAATTTTGGTCACAAAAAAATCAATTTCAGCATTGAAATAGATAAAATGGGTCGTCTCTTTGAAAAATTTAATTGTTTTCGATATCTGGTGTTGCAATTGTACTAAAGAATTTATGCATATACATGGGAAATAACATAATAACATAACAACCGTTGGCTTCAGAAAACAAAACTTATTAATTGTTTTATATAAGAAGATAACCCGATAAGTTTTTTTTATCAAAACTTGTTTTTTTTATTTTATTGTTAGCATGGATATCAGTGAATTATATTTTAATGTGAAGAAAGAATCAATGGTACCTGATGGTCGAGTGACTAGCGCTGTGGCGCTAGGAGGCACATGGTTTTGGGTTCGAATCCTGCTGGTGCCACAGATGTTTGTAATGATTCGGAATCCACTTTAAAAAGCAGGTCCCGGTCTAATAAGACTGCAGAGTGTAAGGCTGACTACCCTATCCCGTAAAAAGAAAACATCTCCTGTTCCGAAATCTGTCAGTTAGCGGACGGCCTTGGCCTCCAATGACGGTGCTGCTGCGACGATGAATGAATCAAATGATTTTTGTAATAGTATATAACAAAATCCAATGACACTTTAATCACACATGTTGGACAGAATTCATTGTTATTTATCATACGTTAGAATTCAATTTGGAATATTTTTGTTTATTTTATTTTAATTAACATGTTTAATTAGCAAAAATTACATAAGTCCAGTGTAAATCATATTTTTTTTTACCAGTTAGAACCTGATTTCTTGTTTTCCAGTGGTTTGCAAGCACGTATGCATTTTTTCCCCGCATAAATTGCCAAATAGACCTGACCGTGGCTAAAGTAGCCCGATTTCCAAACAATTCCAGAAATTTCAAGTGACTATCGAGTCACGGCACCTTTAAAGACATAGCAAAAGCAAGTCGCATCAGGCGTTGCAGCCTTTTGAATCCGAACGGCGTAACGCATCCTGGGAATCTTTTTCTTTAGCACAACCTGTTGACGTATACCTTCTACAAAGATCCGTCTCAGTAACTTGATGCAAAGTCTTGTACCATTCACGAATTCATCTTAGTTCACTTTCTCTGTCTGCTTATTATATTGTTTGAGATTCCATTTTTCTGCATTTGCTTGCAAATGGAAATAAAAGTCATGAAGTCACACTAATCCTTTCTTCACTCCCCTTGATTGATATGCCTATAGCATAGCCATCCCTCACAAATTCACTCTCATAACTATCAAAATTTTGAACATTAAATATAGAATTTCTTGAATAGGACTACCACAACTTCCAAGTGGACCTGAATGGTCGAGTGGCTGGCGCTCTGTACGATAGGTTTCGGGTTCGAGTACCGGCGGTGCCAGGGATGTTTGTAGTGATTCGGAATTCACTTTAAGCCGTAGGTCCCGGTCTCATATGACCGTAGAGCGTCACGGAGCAAAAGTCAGACTTCTACTTACGGGCGCTCCATCGCAACAGAAGCTGCTTCCTTCCCCTTCAACCATGAATCCATACGAGTTCGTGGGCTTGGTCTAGATTAGATATCTACTAAGTGGGATAAGAAACAAAAACTTAAAGGAATTGGCAATATATATCGGGCCGCAACATTGATGACTATTTTGGAGGTACAGGGGTCTAGAATTAAGCGGGTCACTTTTAGTGGTAAATGTAATTTTTTTTTTTTATTGATTAAACAAATTTTAGGGGTTGCAATTAAGCGATTATTTAATTTAGAATGTTTCATTTATTTATTTAGCATAAAAAAATAATGCTAACCATGAAAAGTCGCCAAATTGTCGTAAAACCTAATTGGGTAATTTTTTAATACACAAGCCTTAAACAGATCATGATTCGCAAGTATATTTATTGGTTCTCTATATTGGATATTTTGCATATTTTTGAACTAGTACATAATCTAGAAACATTTTCATGATAAATTAACTTTGGTTTAAAAAGCAAATTTAAATCTAGAGGAAAGATTTTAGAAATTTTTAAAATTTTTAAGCGATATATGATTAATAATTATATAAAATAATATTAGTTATATTTTGTTTCTTGATAATATTAGCGAGGTACTGCAAGAAAAACAATGCTAACAGAACAGTACATAAAAATAAATAATTCAGATTTAGAATCTTATTCGATTTTACAAAATTTTACAATTTACACATTTTCAATACAAGTTACTGACAGAATTCATTTGGAATAAAATTGGAAGCTAAGCATAGAATTAAATGCCTACTATTCGTTTTTATATATTCTGTTAGATATAGATTATTTGAATTATGATGATCTTGAATTCAATTATGATATTCCAAGTACAATATCGTTGAACATTTCCTTAACATTTTAAGATATTGTGATATTCCAACCGAACAGGACAATTGTCCGAACCTACAGGACAATTATGATATTCCAACCGAAAATTCGGTTAAGAATGTTTTTTAAAACGTCTTAAAAACGATTTTTGTAGAAGTCCCTTTTTGAAATATTTAATTCAAACAGAAGGTAGATGGCAGGTAGACATTTACAACAAAGGTAGACATTTACTAGTTGATAAACTATTTCTTAATGTCTACCTTTATACTACATTCTTTCCCTGGGTCTCGCCGAGAAAAGAAGAGCTCGTTTTTGTCTGTTTTATCTCTGTACTCTTCTGCCTGAACTTGCCCAGAATACTTACCCCCTTTAATAGCTGAAAGGGACATCCATCTAAAAGCTGTGCGTGGAAGGACACTAATAAATGGTTAGACGAAAAAGAAACACTTTATCTCTTTTTCGAACGTCTTTTCGAAGAAACATCTGATGTCTTATCTGCTCGTGACAGGTGCGATTAGTTCTGTTTCGTTCCCTTCTTTTGGTGACTTTGCAATGGTATCTGGAAGTTGACAAGACAATAAATGAACGATCGTTTAATTTTAATGGCCCTGATAGCGCGTGTAAAGAATATGAATTTGGCTGCCAGCGGTTCATACTTATTTAACCTTCTGGTGAGAGTGGAAGACCTGCTTTATGTGAGCAAAGCGTCAAGAAGATTAACGGCGTGTGTCTTGAAATAATCACCACTATATGGCATTTCTATTTTTAGGCCTTTTTCTGACCATTGACACCAAGTTGGTTGTTATATCTTTAAAAATTTCAAAGTTACAAGTGTTTTAAATTCTGTTAAAAGACGGAAAGACAAGAACAGCAATGAAATATCGTGAGGCCAAAATTCATTCATAAACATGCTGAATAAATAAAGATTACATTCATTTAGTGAATATTTGGTATTCCTAAAATAACAAAGCTCAATGTTGTAAAAGGGAAACGAGAAAAAGGTTAAAAAAAAAAGAAAAATCCTAATTCAAAAAAACATATAAAAAACATTTTAGCGATGATCGGATAGTAACTTTGGAATGAAACGATTTACTTCATAATTAATTATTTCTTACGTTGCTCAATGAAACAATCACTTTGAATTCATATGCGTGTTTGTCATAATATGAATATGAACCGAATCATATTCTTTTTACAATTATAATAGTTCAGTATTAAAGATGTATTACAGGGTAACAACGATTGTATTATGGGACGAACTTCGAGGAATGGTGCAGCTTACTGAAACATACATTTTTTTGTATAGAAATGTATGAAAGAAAGTGATGTGAACACAAAAAGAAGAGGCATGAAAAGAAAAACGCAGTGTTTATTCACATCCTCATTGGATAGTTCTTCTTTGATTCAATGTTCACAATAAATGCTCAAAATTACGGTCTCCAACTGCAGCATATGCTTGATAGTGTCGAAGGAGTGATTGGCGAACAGTTCCAAAGATGCCATTTCACACATAAGTATTCTTTCACAGATAAGAATTCTAAATTTCTAGTAAATACCGAAAAAACCGGTATTTAAACTACTGAATACCGGTATTACAAAATTGTACAAATGGCTCAAAATACCGGTATTCGGTATCCCGGTATTGCAATCCCTACTTGCACCTCAATGCATAGTCCGAGCAACGAGGACCTCAAGTGAGTCAACTGGAGTCTCGTAAATGAAAATATAGAGGCAAACATAGAGTAATAATAAAATAAATGCTCATCGGGGTTTCCAGCCAGAAGACTTGATACTCGTCACGTGATGGGTATCAGTTGTGGCGAGACATGTGTTTGTTCCTCAGAACGCCACTTCCAACCCTACATCCCTATACAAAAAATGCATGTTTTAGTAAGCTGTACTTATCATAAATGAAAGTTTGTCACATGACTGTTGAATCACAATATTTTTTTTTTGTTCTAATGCAGCTGGCAAACACTGAGACAGCTTGGTCTTGGATGCCTTAAGGCAAGCGCTGCACAGACGTTACTCACTTTGCATTACCCAGGGGGCGCATGTAGCTTGAAGATACGGACGCGGAGTAACGCAGCAGTCCTACGGACCACAATCGCGGCAGTAGGACGCGGCAATCCTATTAGGACCGGGACCTACGGTTTAAAGTGGATCCGAACCACTACAAACATCCATGGCATCGCCGGGACTCGAACCCGAAACCTGCCAGAGCTCTAGCCACTCGGCCATTCAGGCCCTGAATCACTATATGTGGAGCTAAATGGCTGTGCTATACACTGTTAAGCTGATTTTGGATTTAACGAGATATTCACCTGAAAGTTCATGCAATGATTTACTATGGTTATTTGAGTATATTGCAATACAAAATTCAATGAAATTGTTTTTTCCAGTTCATTGTCCAGTGCCTAAATGAGCAGCTAAAACGCAAGATGGCCCATGTTCAAATCTGGTAACGGCGTGCATTGCAGTCATTGCTCTCAGAAACAACGATGCGCCACTTATCGACAATTAGGCTGCCTGATGGAAGTTCTCTCCCATATGGCGCACAAATACCCCTAAAAGTTCCTCTAGAAAATAATGTCTTCTATTAATCGTCTATGTTCGCGGTATACAGAAGAGGAACACAGAACCCACCATTATATAATAACAACAAAAAAAGTAATAAATTCATAGAATTTAATGAAGAAGAATTCGTAACAGACATTTTCATGCTTCCTAATTAAAAACATTTACTTGCTATTTTATTATTCCAATGCGCATGCGCAACTCGGTTTATCAGGATTCGGATTATTTTATTCGAAATAATTAGGGTTCTTCTCTTTCGTGCATATTTAGAGGAAATCTTTTTGTTTATCATTTAAACAAATTTACAAAATTTGGAAGTTTGGGTAGGTTAAAATTAAATTGAAATTTCAAAATTTCGTACTTGCGTAAGCTGTGACCTATGCGAAAGCGGTGACTGCTTTGAAACGTGGAGATTTTCATTCTTTTTCCTGATTCCCGCCCTTTTATTCCTCACCTGAATGAGCGATTTTTATAGATGCCAATGGTCTGAGTTCAATTGTATTAAGAAGGTTACAGTTTGGGGCTACAAATTCCAGCGTATTAACCATCTATTTTACATTAGTTATACCAACTCTTCAATACACACAAATTTGAGTGTGTATTCATAAGCGATTTCCAGCAATTTTTAATAAATTAACATTAAATATATATATATAATATTAATTATATACAACTTTTTATAATCACCCTATATATATATAGGGTGATTATAAAATTTTTTCTGAATGTATGAATCTCTAGCTATCATACCGTTCACAGGAACTGGATAAAACTTTAGTTTAAGGTATTATATGCGAACAAGAATCACTTGAAAAACAACAGCTAAACTTTTATAGTTAAGGTTACAGTGACACGATTTCGAAAACTTCAAGTAGCAACACCTACTTTTTTTTATTGAAATATGATCATTGAATATTACATTCATATGATTGATTGCATTAATATGATTCATTGAATATGGCATTCATATAATCATGAACGATTGCATTTTCCATCAGACGGCAGATTTCAAACAAGATGCACTTTGCGGATTAAATGCATACACCTTATATAAGGTGTATGCATTGATGTTAGGTATCCCCATTGGCAGAAATCCATTGGAGTGGATCCGGGGTAACTTGGCGGCAACGGAAAAGTGAAAAGGCAGGAGATAACTCTGTTGTGTTAAGAAATGTTTGACAGAAGACCTAACAAATGGAAGAGCGCCATCTTGCACCCACATGACGTCAGATTGAGCATGTCCCTATAGGGATACCTGAAATCATCCTGAAATCAGCATTTAATCTGCAAACTGCATCTGATTTCAAAGATGCCATCAGAAGTCAGGTTCAACAGATTCCTCTTGCCCTGATACGCGTTTCAGTGGTGTCGCAAGCAAAGTTCGTGTGAAGCAGGTCAAACGTAAAATATGGGAAACGCATTAATAGGTATTGCTTTCTTTTGCTTCTATCTTTATTCGTTGTTTTCATTTTTTCTTCCTAGTTTGTTTAGGGCCGCCGTTTTTACTACTATCTGTGGATACTACAGAACCGTTCCAACGCTGTTGATGGTTTTTCACTATGCAGATCATCATCATCATCATAACTGGCTCGACAACCCGTTGTGGACCTTGGCCTTTAAAAGATCCAGCCGGGCTGTTCTCCTCTTGGCTGTGGACCTCCAGATTTTTATCTTAATTACATTAAAATCAGGGTCTAAACAGTCGACCCATCTGTTTTTAGGTCTTCCCCTTGGTTATGGATAAAAGCACATATTGGACATCTCGGCAATGAAACCGCGGATGAGCTTGCCAAGCAAGGCATATTAAATGGCCAGCCAGTTCAAATAAAAAGTCCCCTTTCAGAATTGAAAGGCTTTTTAAATAATCACCTCCTTTCTAAATGGCAAAAACAGTGGGATGAAGGATTAACCGGTCGACCTATTTATGAAATTATTAAAAAAGTGTCGGCATATTCTGCTGGGTGGACAAGAGAGGAAACCATGTTTTTTACAGGACATGGTCCATTTCCCTCTTACCTACAACGATTTCATCTGAGGGACACAAACGATTGTTCTTGTGGAGATGGGGGTAATCCTCTTCACTATGATACCTTCTGCCCACTTACCTTATCATGGCGTATGAAGAAAGCTTCCGAAGAGAATACTATTCAATGGAAGATTAACATCTTAAAATGCAAAGGGTCTCGACTCAAAATCCGAAACATGATAAACTTTATTTGTGAAAATCAAATCTTACTTATCCCGGACTAAGTGTCAAACAATATTTTGTATACAAATCTTTAAACAATTTTTAGTAACATACTTCCTTTTTCTACATATATATATTTATTTAATCTGTGCCTGTGTGAATGCATTTATAAACAGAGTAATCCTGCTTTATAAAACAATTGACATATGTTTACTCATCATGTGTGTATACTTATAATTTTGCTTCTTACAAAGATTAAGTGTGTGTATATATATTTTGAGTGTATATTTAAAGTAATTTTACTGTTTAAAGTAATCTAAGTGTATGCATATACTGTGTTAGAATATTTAAGGTAATTCGCTGTATAAAATAATTCATGATTGTGTATTATGTAAGGTAATTAGCTTTATATAATAATATTTGCTTGTGTATATATTTAAGGTAACATAACCGTACTATGTTTGCATAGTTAAGTAATTTTTTTTTTTAATTTATGCTTGTGTAGGTATCAAAGGAAATTTTGTATTATAATGTATATAATTTAAGTGGGTGCATGAGCATATTTCTAGGACACACTAAATTTGAAACAATTCGTTTTCTTTTTCATTTAGACTTCAAATTGCACAATCAAAATTTTTCATGTGAATACCATTTTTCTAGTTATATACCTAGCATATTTATCTCTCATGTAATATCTCCTGCCTTTTTTACTACCCTTTTCCTTAATATTGCAGCAACTGCTTCTACCGTCGATTTATTTATTAGCTATTAAAATTTTCTAAATTCTATAATAATTGATTTGATGAATATTTCTTCAGCTTTCAGATTTGTATAATCTCTATTGTAGTGTTTATTGTATTATATTGCTTTTAATTTTTTTTCCTCTAATATCTTTCCTAATGTTTTATATTTTTCGCAATTTCGTATTTCCCCCTTCATTTTTTTTTTTTTTTTTTTTTTTAATTTTTGATTTTTAGTTCTGTTCTTGTATGAATTTTCCCCATTGTTCAGCTTCTGTACCTCCAAAAATGAATTATGCAAAACTTTTCCTCCTCCATCGGGCGTCCATTCATTTCACCCACATCACTCCCAAACTGTATAGGGGCAACTCAGCTCTAGGCACAGTGATGTAGTGTGGTGTTGTAGTAGTAGTGGTCTTCCCCTTGGTCGCTGTCCAAAAGGGGTTACATTGAAAACCCTCAAAGCAACTCTATCACTTTCCATTCTCATGAGATGACCGGCCCATCTCATTCTGTTCAGTTTAATAAATTTTAGAATGTCAATATATCTAAAAAGTTTGAAAAGTTCAAAACTGTATCTTCTTCGCCAATTGCCATTGTCATTGATATCCCCAAAAATAGTTCGTAGCACTTTTCTTTCAAAGATTGCCAACATTTTCTCTTCTCTTGCTGTTAGTGATCATGTTTCAGATGCATATGTTAACACTGGTCTTATGACTATGAAGATCATATTCCAATAAAAAAGTAGGTGCTGTCCTTTGAAATTTTCGAAATTGCGTCACTTTAATTTTAACTGTTACAGTTTACTGCTGTTTTTCATATGATTCTTGAGAGCATACCTCAAACACCTTAAACCAAAATTTCACCCAGTTTTTGAGAAGGCTATGATAGCTAGGGACTCATTCATCGAGAAAATTTTTTATAATCATCCCGTATGTATATATAAATATATTATAATATTATTATTAAAACTATTATTCGATACAGAAGTGTTATTTTATTTTAAAATATTAATAAAATAAATCATTTTTCAACTTTTTAAATAAAGTTATTGCTTTTTTTTTATCGTTCTTTTCAAATGAGTCCAAAAAATGCAAGATGGCAGGTTATTCAACTAGTTCTGAATAAATCGGAAAGAAACACGAAATGCAATAAAATTTAATTTACTCAGTTAGCAAATTAAGTATTTGAAAGGCGAGACGTCTGTAATGGCGTAATGTCTTTGAAATGAATTATAATAAAACACCTTACTTGAATGCGAAATAGATAAATCAGTTAATTAAGTGCCAGTTTAACAAATAAATGAAACGTGGCATACAGACGAACGTCCCCATTTCTAACCTCTTCTTTATTTGTTTTTTTATTTAAAAGTACAATTTTTTAAAACATGCAAAAAATAATTTAAAAAAAAAATCTTAGTTCAAGAAATGACCCAGATTTATAAATAGTTTGTATTCACATCATGCTAAACTGAGGAACAGATAATTAAATCTTAATGACATGAATTGTATAATTCTTTTAGTTTTTGCAAGAAGCTTTTCGTTGTATGTCAATTTAAATTCACGATGCACTTTAGTTCCATTAAACCATACAAAAGCTTTTGAATTCCGAATAAATGTGTGATTTTTTTTTTTTTTTTTTTTTTTTAAAATGAATACAAAAATATATTATTTCAATAATTATTTAAAAATTTTTAAATTATCAATAGAAATTTTTAATTAAAAAAATATGTATCAGGAGATGTATTTCAAGAAACGCATATTTTTTATCTATACGTACTTTCTGTTATTATAATTTTTTTTTTGTACATCAGTGAGGCTAGTGCACCTCTAAAATATCACACGAGTAAACTACTAATGAGTGATAAAAAGGAAGCAATGCGTTCCGGGAGGATTTTTATGGGTAACTACCCTTCATCTGCTTTGCGTCTGGGAGAAAACGAGGAAAACACTAACTGGCGGTCAACTCTTAAACAGGCTGTCACAATCACCAGCGAGTCTCCTCGTTTCTGAAACAGTGACTATTACAAATTCTACCACTGAATTGGAATCTGGGACCCCTTGGACTCTAGCTGTGGGTGCATCATCGCTCTGACCCAAACACCCAGCGATCATTCGATTTTATCACATTGTTTCATTTTGCCAAATAGCATAATCTGTCTCAAAAGATGACCATTGCTGTGACACAAATGTCGGGTGATCCTTGAATCTGAACACATTGTTTTCTTTGGGCCAATACCATTATGTCTCAAATGATGATCATCGCATTGACCGAAAGGATGATTGATCCTTTATTTTGAACCTTGTTTCATTTGGTCCAATCCCATTATGCCTCAAATGATGATCACCACTTTAATCCAAAGGTCGAATGATCCTTCGATTTGAACACCTTGGCCCAATATCATTATGTCTGAAATGAGGACCAGCGCTTTTATCCAAATGCCGAGCAATCTAATTTTCGATTTGAACACTTTTTTTCATTTGGTTCAATATCATTATCTGTCAAATGACCATCGCTTTGACCCAAATGTCATGTGATCCTTCGACTTGGACACATTGTTTCCTATGGCCGAATACCATTATGTCCCAAATGATGACCATCGCCAAATGCCGAGTGATCCTTCGGTTTGAACACATTGTTGCTTTTGGTCCAATACCATTATCTGTCAAATGACCAACGCTTTGACCCAAATGTCATGTGATCCTTCGACTTGGACACATTGTTACCTATGGCTGAATACCATTATGTCCCAAATGATGACCATCGCCAAATGCCGAGTGATCCTTCGGTTTGAACACATTGTTTCTTTTGGTCCAATACCATTATCTGTCAAACAACCATCGCTTTGACCCAAATGTCATGTGATCCTTCGATTTGAACACATTGTTTCCTATGGCCGAATACCATTATGTCCCAAATGATGACCATCGCCAAATGCCGAGTGATCCTTCGGTTTGAACACATTGTTTCTTTTGGTCCAATACCATTATCTGTCAAATAACCATTGCTTTGACCCAAATGTCATGTGATCCTTCGATTTGAACACATTGTTTCCTATGGCCGAATACCATTATGTCCCAAATGATGACCATCGCCAAATGCCGAGTGATCCTTCGGTTTGAACACATTGTTTCTTTTGGTCCAATACCATTATCTGTCAAATAACCATTGCTTTGACCCAAATGTCATGTGATCCTTCGATTTGAACACATTGTTTCCTATGGCCGAATACCATTATGTCCCAAATGATGACCATCGCCAAATGCCGAGTGATCCTTCGATTTGAACACATTGTTTCTTTTCGTCCAATACCATTATGTGTCAAACAACCATCGCTTTGACCCAAATGTCATGTGATCCTTCGATTTGAACACATTGTTTCCTATGGCCGAATACCATTATGTCCCAAATGATGACTATCGCCAAATGCCGAGTGATCCTTCGATTTGAACACATTGTTTCCTTTGGCCCAATATCATAATATCTCAAACGTTAACCATGGCTTTGAGCCAAATGCCGAGCGATCTTTCGTTTTGGACAACTTGTTTCCCTTGGCTCAATCGCACGTTTTGTCTCAAATGAGGATATATACACGAACACTTATACTAGGCATTGGTACAGTCAAAATGAGTCAAATTCAAATGGAAATTATGTTCTAAAACCGGAATCTCTCCTTTTATACACTTCATCTGGATTATCTGTTATGAGGCTCAGCACCTCTAGTTATTAATTACTATTTTATTTATATATTGCCTCAGAAGTATTAAGTAACAAAATTTTGTGACAATCAACGATCTTTTTATTGCGTATTCCCAACTCCCTTTATCTTTGCTTAACAATCAAACCACAATAGTTCATTACACTTCTTCATTACAATTAATGCAATCGTGATTGCACAAAAAAGGTACAAGATTGCATCATTGTGAAAGTTTCCGCACATCCAGAAATCTATGGGTTTTTTTCACACACACACACATATATATATATATATAAAATTAAACAATACATAAAGAAATACATTAAATCGGAAGTTTGAAAAATTAAATAAAACCTAACAAGTAATAAATTATACGCATTAAAATTTGTTTCGTTTTATATGTTTTACGGGTCCTTCCATATAATAGTTTCCCTTTCCCTACTTCCTTCTTCCTTATGAAGAAATGGTAACAAAAATAATTTGTGCGAATTTTATATCTATTCCAAGTATTTTAATTGACTCTACAAATTTAAATGGATTTTATTTTTATCTTAATATCTTGTATGCAGCCGAAATTTATTAAGATGACTCAAAATTTTTAATAATAGTTGCATATTGAAAACTATAATGAAATACAATCTTCTATATTTATTTGATTATTTATTTCACCTTAATTTATTTAATTATTAAAATATTTGCACAAGATGTCTCGAAAATGATTGATGGTTTCAAGCCATTAAATTTTTGTAACTATTCTTTTTTTAAAACCGTATCAAATAACCCTGTATTTATAATAAAAGTAAATAAGTTGTTGTTGTTACAATGCAGCAGGCAATACAGAGACAGTTAAACTTTATGCTGTAAGCAAGGGCTGCACCGCTGCCACTCATTTAGCACTACCCTGGGGGCACGTGTAGCTTGAAGATATGCTACGGACGCGTGTAACGCTACCACCGCAACTCTATACGATCCTATTAGACCGGGACCTACGGTTTAAAGTGGATTCCGAACCACTACAAACATCCATGACACCGCTGGGACTCGAATCCGAAACTTGTGGTACCGAGCGCTAGCCACTCGGCCATCAGCCAAAAAAAAAAAAAAATAATAATAAATAAATAAAATAAAATAAAAAAAATATATAAATGAATAAATAAAAAGTAAATAAGTTTAAAAATTAAAAGAAATTCTTAGAACAGTTGGTTTTTTTTCTTTCTGTAGGTTGTAAACTTCAAGTTTTCATGGAACAAGCTATGCATATTCGTAATGCTTACCAATCTTTGGAAATAAAACTACCTCCAAGCTGAATTTACGAACTGTTGTCGAATCGATACCAACAAGCCCTTTGTAATAGTTTAAGAAGTATGCAATTTAACGTAACCTCACCCAAACTGACTCTTTGGAGGATAGTTAAGACCTTTTTTATTGGTGTTTATGCAACCGTCTGCGACTCCAGTCTTCGTCCAATTAGCGGAGGAGCAGACTTGCTGACGCCCAATTAAATGAGAGAGTTTTGCAGATTTTAACAGAAGCAGTTCATTACAGCAGAACTTCTCATTTGCGAATATGTTCACTAAATAATTAAAATAATTAGCAATCATTTTGATTGGAGCACTTTATTATTATTATTATTACTATTATTGCTTCCGGTATTGTAAGTGAGACTGGAATTACTGGCGATAGTCATTATAATGATGAATTTTACTTTGCTAAGTTGTGTCGGAAAAAAAAAAGTGTATAGCGGAAGGAAAAACTGCAACATATTGCGCAATCCCACCTCAATCCATAATTTCATATCCTTGTACAATCAGAATAACAATATCATCCATCTGATAATTATAATATATTATTTCATAATACATGATATATTACCATAAATAAGAATTAAATAAGATGTTTTAGATTGTGTTTGGTACCATTATTTTCCAAATTTACAGAAATGTAATACAACATTAATCAATGGTTTAATTCTTAGTTAAAATTATGACCTAACATTTGAGGAACATTGGACTCTCAGATAGCTGTGTTTAACAAATCGGGTTCGAGACTTGCTGGACGATTTATATTTTTAATCTTTTTTTTTTAAATAGACAATTAAATTTACTGTAGTTAAAAGATGATTCCTTTCAAATACTGTATATTATTAATTGTTTATTAAGCTTAATTGTAATAATAATCCCAAGTCTTATGGAACAGTAATCTTAGCATGTTGATAGATCTTCATTTATTTGGATCAGGAAATCGGTGACAACTCTCGCCATAAAAGTATTTTTTATGCAGAAATATAATTTAGATATGCATTACAGTTCAGTTCAGTTCAGTATATGCATTGATTCAGATTTTATACTTAGATCTTAAATGGGAGCCCGACTCGTGGCTGAGCGGCAACGTGCGCCACTGGTGAGCACTAGAGCTGAGTTTCAATATGCAGAAGGCATTGTTGTAGACACTGTTTTAAAAACGAGGAGATGCGATGGCGTTTGAGATGATCAGCATCTTCCCTCGTGAGTCGGACTACCTGGTGGGAGTTCTCCAGGTTTTTCTCCCATACGATGCGCAAATACGGGGTAGTTCCCCCTGAAAGTCCTTCCGGAAGACCCTGGTCTCCGTCTTCAGCGTCACGGAGCCAAGTCAGGCTACTACTGGTACTCCATCACAACAGAAGCTGCCCCTCCCCTTTCGCTCCTTCCATGAAACCACAAAGGTTCGTGGACTTGGTCTAGATGTTGCTGCCTAACTAGTGGAATAAGAAACAAAATCTTTTTTTTTTCTTCTATTTAAATGAAAATGTTGAACGTTCTTAAAAATTTCAAAAGACCAAACAGAAATGAATAATAAAAAAAAAAAAAGAATTATATTCTACGTTACAATGTAGCAACAGAACAGTAGCAGATTATTATTACGCTACAGAATGAGGAATGGGAAGTGAAAGGATTTGTGTTTCAGAAAAAAAAACTCGAAATGATAGAAAAATTGTGTACGACTTTACAAAAATCCTTAAGAAGCCATGATTTTTTTCGTCTTATGATTTAATTCATGAAAGTGACGCAATCAAAAATACACGGGAAGAAACTATGTTTTGCAGCATCACCGAGTAAAAGCTGGAGCAGGCTAAGCGAATAGTCTGACACATAGATGGCGCTACTAGTATTAAATCCATATGATTTTTAGTTAGCCTAACCTTCAAAACACACGTGTATAAATTTGACAGCTGTTGCACTAGTAGTATGTGAGTTATAGCGTTTTTAGTGTTCATCACGTGCAGTCCACTCGGCTGACTGTCGATTGGATTCCGGTGTGAAAGGATGGAGCCCTGTGTCATCCATTGTCACATATCAACGCAAAAATTCGGGTTTATTACGATTGAACAGCTCCAAACGATGCATTGCCGCTTGTATCCCTAAAAATGTCTCCCCTTTTACTCATTTTGAAGGCAGGGGAAAAAAAAGAAACGTAAATGCAAGTGGTTATAAGCGATATCGTGAATCTTCTATCTTATTGTAGATTAAAACGGAGATCCTTGGCCGCGTGGCGGCCACTAGGTCCTTTATTGTAAAATGTTGGAACATAGCGGTGGTCTCATGCCCTTTCAGTCAATAAGAAAAATAGATAATTAAATGCTCTTTTTTTTTTTTTTTAAAAAGAATTATTTATTTAATAGAATTATTTATTCAATAAAATTATAAAATGAAAAATAACAAAAATTATCAAAAGTGTAGATGTTGATGAAATCAGTTGCATGTAAAAAAAAAAAAAAATTAGGAGAAAAAATAGCTTAGGTGAAAAGCGAACTTTTTTCATCTAGGCAGTTGTAGGTAATAAATCAGTCAGAGCAGGAGAAAATCGTCAGGATAAGGAATTAATTTAAAATATTTAGAACGATGCGAGGTCTTTTGCTATGTTTGCTGGAAGCAATATCATAATCGTAATATCGTTAATCTTTTAATTACTGAATGGCATCGAGTCAAATGAAATGTCAGCAAAACAATATGAAATCGCCATAAAATGTCTTGGATTTATTACAAGGTAGCGTAAAATGTTTTAATCTAGAATTAAAAATTAATTTCCACACTAAATAACTCAGGGGGCTCCGAAAAAATCCAAACATGAGATATAAATATAGTCAGGATAATCTACTAACGGGTTAAGAAAAATAAAGGAATTATATCTGTGATCTATATTATTCAGCGTTGATAATGTTTTTGGGAGAAAGATATAAATACAATATCCGGTTTAGTGAAAGAAAAACAAAAATTTCGTACAAATATTTATATAGTAGACTCTCCTACATCCGCTCTCTCCTTTATCTGGACTAATTATAACCGACCAAAATTGTTTCAAAATATAGTACTCAAATGTCTATCGCTTTGGCGCTCGATGCCATAGGTTTCGGACTCGAGTCCTGGCCGGTGCCATGGATGTCTGTAGTGGTTCGGAGTCCACTTTAAACTGTAAGTCTCTACTTAATATAACTGTTGAGCGTATGGCTGATACTACCCGTAAAAAGAAGTTATCTCCTGTCTCGAAATCTACCAGTCGGCAGATGGCCTTGACGCACAGTGGGCTGTAGCTAGGGAGTTAGTTTGTATTCAAATGCAAGTTTTCAATTTAAAAAACATATATTTCAATAAAAAATATTTCTTTCGTGTGCTTTTTTTTGCCGTATAAAATAGTTTAGAATTTTAGAATTTTTTAAGTTATTATTTCTTTTACATGGGGTTTTTTTTCTGCAAAATCGTTAGAATAAAAAACAAAAAAGAATTGTACACTCATGTCCATAAAATAAGGATAATTCAGAATCACACAGAAATTGAACTCTAAACTAAAAATTTCACCTGTAGAATTATCACACACATCTTGAAGAAGAATATGCAAATTACAGGAAACCACCAGATGGCGCGGATAGTACGTCACAATGACGAGAGAGTAAGAGAGGGGTATATAAGGAATGGTGGCAAAGAAGTAAAATTGTTCACAAGCGCTTTAAAAGCCTTTCAGTGCAATAACCGCATAGTTATGGCACAAAGGAAGCATTTGGATGATTTCTTACGTGGTAGAATAATCGGACGACTGGAATGTGGACGTACCCAGTTGGAAGTATCCGAGGAACTTGGAATCGCCCAGAGTGTCATCTCCAGGCTTTGGCAACGATTCCAAGATGATGGTAATGTGAGTAGATGTTACAGCACAGGTCGCCCCCGAGTTACAACGCCGAATGAGGACCGGTATTTAGTAGTTGCTGCCAAAAGAAACAGACGGAGCACAGCATCACACCTGTCTCGTCAGCTCTCTTCAGCTACCGGTACGACAGTTTCAAGGCAGACCGTGTACAGACGCTTAGGGCACATTGGTCTATATGCTCGTAGGCCTGTCAGATGTGTTCCACTTACCGCAACTCACTGTCGCCTGCGATTAACCTGGAGTAGAGAGCATGCATTGTGGACACCGCAACAGTGGTCTGGTGGGATGTTTTCTGACGAGTCCAGGTTTAGTTTGCAGTCTGATTCTCGCCGGACTTTCATATGGAGAGCGCCAGGTACCCGTTACCACCAAGAGAACACCATTGAACGACACCGTTACGGTGGTGCAGGATGGCTCGTTTGGGGAGGATTTATTCTTGGTTCCACAACTGACCTGCAAGTTCAGAGTGTAACGATGACAGGCCACATCTATCGGGATATCATTCTGGAACAACATGTACATTTGTTTCGGGGCGCCATGGGTGCTGAATTTCTGTTTATGGATGACAACGCCCGTCCTCACCGTGCAAACATTGTAGACGAATGCCTTCAATTGGAAGATATCACCCGTATGGATTGGCCAGCATACTCACCGGACTTGATTCCAATAGAGCATATGTGGGATATGCTTGGCTGACGAATTGCAGCCCGTCAACCAACTCCCACCTGTCAACCGGAACTTCGGAGGGCATTGCTTGATGAGTGGTGTAATATTCCCCAAGATCAGATTGATAATTTGATACTCAGCATGCCTAGGCGTTGTAAGGCCTGTATTGCATCGTCTGGGCGACATACTCCATATTAACCATCATACTAACCATGTTATACTGTTTTTTGTCAATAGGTTCTTTTTTGAAATTTGCTCCAGGGAGTAAAAATCGCAATTTTTATTAATTATGTCAAACATATAGCATCTTTTTTGCTCTTTACCTTTTGTTTAATAAATAGACTTTACAAATAAGTCAAAGTTGTTTTGCTTCTGTCTCTTTCTTTGCCTGAACTTCATTATCCTTAATTTATGGACATGAGTGTAGAATTCCAATCTGTTTTCTTTTTTCAATTCCTTCTATTAGCTCCCACTCTCCCAATGTATATCTTGTTCAAATTTTCAATCGTTCATAAAATACTTTTTATTCATCCACTCAAGTTCAAATAACTTGAGTGGATGGCAACTTTTTGAACTTGTAGTGGATGACACTGGATGTTATTACAGTTTTTTCAAATATTAATTCAGTAATTAAATTTAATTAATTCATTTTAGTTTTTTTTAGATTTTAGTTGCATGTATCCACCAATAGATGGCGCCAGATAAACTTAAAAAAATGAATGAAAATTATTTATAAAGGACTTTCTGCAATCGAGTGGAAAAAAAAGAAGGAATTGACTTTAAAAAATGTGTTTTTATATTACTTGTTTCAATTTCGAACGATAACTGATGAACATAATTTATTGTCCGAATATGATTTATTGATAGTTCTTCTTTCTTCGCTTTTTTAAAATTGCTGTTATGTTTTTTATTCTTACATTAAATTCTAAATTTTATGGGTAACCTGTACGTCGGCCCAGACGATTAAGTTTTTTTCCTTTTTTTTCTCTCTTTTTCTAATTCGATAGCGATTTTAGACAGCGCATGTAAGAGCCTCATATCGACAGTCAGGCTAGATAGGGTAATTTCCCAGTTTTCTCCCAATTGACAGATAAGTGTGATGCAATTACCCCATAAAATCTTCTTCGAAACTAGCCCCTCCCTTCATCACTCATCGGTTAAGCCAGGGGTCTCCAAACTTTCCAGCCTTAGGGCCATATTATTTACTCCAGTAAGTACCAAGGGCCAAAACCGTTTTAATTTTTCTGCCATTATCTATAATTTCTAGACCAGTCGTCGAGTACGCGCTCTGAGCGAGCATACGCTTGCTAACTACAAACTATTGTCAGTGAAAAATCACAATTACACAAATCTCATTAAGATGTTTTTTACAAGTGGATACCCCGTTCCTGAGAAATTTTCAGGATAAAACTCATATGTTCGATTCAGGATATATACATTCCAAACATCGATATACATACATATGCGATACTCTTTACCCCAACATAACTACCGAGGATAACCGCGGGATGTTCACTAGTTTATAATGTTAGTGGAATTCATTTCAATTACTCGTTAGTTGTTATGCTTAAGTTAAATTTTCCGTGTATTATGCTTGTCATTAAGCTTTACTTAGCAAGTTAATAAAACCGAGTTATTATCATTCTGTGTTTTTTTATCCAACTTATTACAGCAACAATAAGTTATTCGCTGTGGCGGGCCGTAGTTTGGTGACCCCTGGGTTACGCTGTTCCTGGTATAAATGGATCCGAGGCCTTTGCCTTCATGGTTTATACCAGGCGTGGCCAATCCAAATGACCTTGCAGGCCACTTTGGAAATGTATCCTAACTCCGCGTGCCGCATATAAAATTATATATCCTCACTACAGACATTTTTTCGGAGTGAAAAACGTAAACGTAACGAGTTAATATTTTTGTGTTTACTATTATTCTTACATGTAAATATAGATAATATAATAATAATGATACTAAACGCACATTGTAAAGAATTATATAACACTGACTAAAAAACATATAAATATAAATGAAATAAAAAAATGAAATCATTAAAAAATATTTATTTTACTAGAGCGATATGTGTTTCTCCATTCTTCCACTTAGCTTTCGCAAATCGATCTTAATTTGGGTATTTGCGCATCGTAATGGGTGTTGCAGGTTTGGCCCATTATGTTTGAGCATGGTTATATGTTTGGTCAATTTCATTTTAGAAAAAAAAAAAAAAAAAAAAAGGTTCTCAGCTGTAAGTTGAAACAAAAGCGACTAAGAGTCTGGTTTGCTCAGTTTTCAATAATCAACTATGCGTTTCTAGAGATGGTCACTGCGTCACTGAGATCACCTAAAGGGAAACATAGAACCTGTTATATTAGTTAGATGTTCCAAGATGCGCGCGCATCATGAGTTCGCAGAATATAATTTAATTATTCTGCGAACTCATAACTGTAAACTCATACATAAAACACAAAAAAGTCCAGTTTTGGATTTTGAGCTGAGCGGACGTGTGTTTTCCTCTCCCTCAAACCGGTTTTTCCTAGCGTTTCACTGCCGACTGTAATGTGAAGTTTTTTGGATCTCGTATGGAAGAAAACCAGACCTCTATGCCGCTCAATGAAGCAAATGGAGATTTTGGTGGGAACGACGTCAATATGACGGAGTCCACACCTCTATCTACAGAAAACAGTCTCCCCGAGACTACCTCGAACTTGCTCTCTCTGAAACCTACCAGACCAGCCTCACCTTCGAGCTACATAGTCACTGACGACTTTATCTTCGAAAATAAACAAATTATGGACCATATCAACAACTTGCGCCAACAACTGAAGTACTTTGAAATCCAACTTGGCAATGTCTGTCCTATATTCGCAAGAATATTGTTTTAAAATCAAAGTTAATTTTTTCTCACCATTTGGACAGTAAATTTTTGAATATATGGATGCATTTTTTTAATACATTGGTTTTCACTACTTTGGCCATTATAAAATAAATATATTTTATACAAGTTTGATAAATCGCACGGGCAGGTAAAAAGGCGGGCCGCGGGTTGGCCACCCCTGGTTTATAGGGTTAATTTTATGTCATCAATATACGATTAAAAGAATTATTTTTAAAATTCCCTTCTGACTCATTCTGATTATTATTATTTATAGCTGCATTTAATCAATTTTGTTGATAAGCAACAATTACTTACTAGAAATATTCAAAGTCGTAATGGAAAAATAATCACACTTTCCTGAGCTATGGTCATCATATTTAAGAACTATGCTTTCGACTAATGTATAGTTAAACAAATTTCTCCAGTTTATTAAGAAATATTTGAGTTTGATTTGTAATGCCATTGTTTACAACTTTTTTTTCCCTGGGTCGTGTGCCATGTGCCCCATTTATAACACACGTAATGAAGGCAGGACATTGCCTTCCGGGAGGTCTCTTAGGGGTAAATGCTCCGAATGTGTGGATAAATCCCGGTAAACTCCCACCAGGTAGTGTGAGTGTCGATACGAAACACTTACACACGATAATTGTCATTGAGTTTCTTCATTTTCTACTATATGCAACGGATGTCACCAGTGGATTCGAACCTGAAACCTCTTGACAGTTTGCTGCCCACGCTACCCCCGAATCAAAAATTGGAGTGGGTAGTAGTTAAAAAAAAATATAAATGGTTTGGTTTGTCGCTCTACGATTATGTTTTGCATATTTTAGACTAATTAGTCCTGAACCTACAGTTCAACTTGGATTCCGAGCCACTGACAAACATCCATGCCACCGCCAGGATTCGAACCTGAAACCTCTTGACAGTTTGCTGCCCACGCTACCCCCGAATCAAAAACTGGAGTGGGTAGTAGTTAAAAAAAAATATAAATGGTTTGGTTTGTCGCTCTACGATTATGTTTTGCATATTTTAGACTAATTAGTCCTGAACCTGCAGTTCAACTTGGATTCCGAGCCACTGACAAACATCCATGCCACCGCCAGGATTCGAACCTGAAACCTCTTGACAGTTTGCTGCCCACGCTACCCCCGAATCAAAAATTGGAGTGGGTAGTAGTTAAAAAAAAAAAAATTATAAATGGTTTGGTTTGTCGCTCTACGATTATGTTTTGCATATTTTAGACTAATTAGTCCTGAACCTGCAGTTCAACTTGGATTCCGAGCCACTGACAAACATCCATGCCACCGCCAGGATTCGAACCTGAAACCTCTTGACAGTTTGCTGCCCACGCTACCCCCGAATCAAAAATTGGAGTGGGTAGTAGTTAAAAAAAATATAAATGGTTTGGTTTGTCGCTCTACGATTATGTTTTGCATATTTTAGACTAATTAGTCCTGAACCTGCAGTTCAACTTGGATTCCGAGCCACTGACAAACATCCATGCCACCGCCAGGATTCGAACCTGAAACCTCTTGACAGTTTGCTGCCCACGCTACCCCGAATCAAAAATTGGAGTGGGTAGTAGTTAAAAAAATATAAATGGTTTGGTTTGTCGCTCTACGATTATGTTTTGCATATTTTAGACTAATTAGTCCTGAACCTGCAGTTCAACTTGGATTCCGAGCCACTGACAAACATCCATGCCACCGCCAGGATTCGAACCTGAAACCTCTTGACAGTTTGCTGCCCACGCTACCCCCGAATCAAAAATTGGAGTGGGTAGTAGTTAAAAAAATATAAATGGTTTGGTTTGTCGCTCTACGATTATGTTTTGCATATTTTAGACTAATTAGTCCTGAACCTGCAGTTCAACTTGGATTCCGAGCCACTGACAAACATCCATGCCACCGCCAGGATTCGAACCTGAAACCTCTTGACAGTTTGCTGCCCACGCTACCCCCGAATCAAAAATTGGAGTGGGTAGTAGTTAAAAAAAAATATAAATGGTTTGGTTTGTCGCTCTACGATTATGTTTTGCATATTTTAGACTAATTAGTCCTGAACCTACAGTTCAACTTGGATTCCGAGCCACTGACAAACATCCATGCCACCGCCAGGATTCGAACCTGAAACCTCTTGACAGTTTGCTGCCCACGCTACCCCGAATCAAAAATTGGGTGGGTAGTAGTTAAAAAAATATAAATGGTTTGGTTTGTCGCTCTACGATTATGTTTTGCATATTTTAGACTAATTACTCCTGAACCTGCAGTTCAACTTGGATTCCGAGCCACTGACAAACATCCATGCCACCGCCAGGATTCGAACCTGAAACCTCTTGACAGTTTGCTGCCCACGCTACCCCCGAATCAAAAATTGGAGTGGGTAGTAGTTAAAAAAAATATAAATGGTTTGGTTTGTCGCTCTACGATTATGTTTTGCATATTTTAGACTAATTAGTCCTGAACCTGCAGTTCAACTTGGATTCCGAGCCACTGACAAACATCCATGCCACCGCCAGGATTCGAACCTGAAACCTCTTGACAGTTTGCTGCCCACGCTACCCCCGAATCAAAAATTGGAGTGGGTAGTAGTTAAAAAAAAATATAAATGGTTTGGTTTGTCGCTCTACGATTATGTTTTGCATATTTTAGACTAATTAGTCCTGAACCTGCAGTTCAACTTGGATTCCGAGCCACTGACAAACATCCATGCCACCGCCAGGATTCGAACCTGAAACCTCTTGACAGTTTGCTGCCCACGCTACCCCCGAATCAAAAATTGGAGTGGGTAGTAGTTAAAAAAAAATATAAATGGTTTGGTTTGTCGCTCTACGATTATGTTTTGCATATTTTAGACTAATTAGTCCTGAACCTACAGTTCAACTTGGATTCCGAGCCACTGACAAACATCCATGCCACCGCCAGGATTCGAACCTGAAACCTCTTGACAGTTTGCTGCCCACGCTACCCCCGAATCAAAAATTCCGAGCCACTGACAAACATTGGAGTGGGTAGTAGTTAAAAAAAAATATAAATGGTTTGGTTTGTCGCTCTACGATTATGTTTTGCATATTTTAGACTAATTAGTCCTGAACCTGCAGTTCAACTTGGATTCCGAGCCACTGACAAACATCCATGCCACCGCCAGGATTCGAACCTGAAACCTCTTGACAGTTTGCTGCCCACGCTACCCCCGAATCAAAAATTGGAGTGGGTAGTAGTTAAAAAAAAATAAATGGTTTGGTTTGTCGCTCTACGATTATGTTTTGCATATTTTAGACTAATTAGTCCTGAACCTGCAGTTCAACTTGGATTCCGAGCCACTGACAAACATCCATGCCACCGCCAGGATTCGAACCTGAAACCTCTTGACAGTTTGCTGCCCACGCTACCCCCGAATCAAAAATTGGAGTGGGTAGTAGTTAAAAAAATATAAATGGTTTGGTTTGTCGCTCTACGATTATGTTTTGCATATTTTAGACTAATTAGTCCTGAACCTGCAGTTCAACTTGGATTCCGAGCCACTGACAAACATCCATGCCACCGCCAGGATTCGAACCTGAAACCTCTTGACAGTTTGCTGCCCACGCTACCCCCCGAATCAAAAATTGGAGTGGGTAGTAGTTAAAAAAATATAAATGGTTTGGTTTGTCGCTCTACGATTATGTTTTGCATATTTTAGACTAATTAGTCCTGAACCTGCAGTTCAACTTGGATTCCGTGCCACTGACAAACATCCATGCCACCGCCAGGATTCGAACCTGAAACCTCTTGACAGTTTGCTGCCCACGCTACCCCCGAATCAAAAATTGGAGTGGGTAGTAGTTAAAAAAATATAAATGGTTTGGTTTGTCGCTCTACGATTATGTTTTTGCATATTTTAGACTAATTAGTCCTGAACCTGCAGTTCAACTTGGATTCCGTGCCACTGACAAACATCCATGCCACCGCCAGGATTCGAACCTGAAACCTCTTGACAGTTTGCTGCCCACGCTACCCCCGAATCAAAAAATTGGAGTGGGTAGTAGTTAAAAAAAATATAAATGGTTTGGTTTGTCGCTCTACGATTATGTTTTGCATATTTTAGACTAATTACTCCTGAACCTGCAGTTCAACTTGGATTCCGAGCCACTGACAAACATCCATGCCACCGCCAGGATTCGAACCTGAAACCTCTTGACAGTTTGCTGCCCACGCTACCCCCGAATCAAAAATTGGAGTGGGTAGTAGTTAAAAAAATATAAATGGTTTGGTTTGTCGCTCTACGATTATGTTTTGCATATTTTAGACTAATTAGTCCTGAACCTGCAGTTCAACTTGGACTCCGAGCCACTGACAAACATCCATGCCACCGCCAGGATTTGAACCTGAAGCCTGTGGTACCGAATGCCAGCGCGCTAGCCAATTGGCCAACTATTAGTGGAATTAGTTAGTGCGAAACAAATCACAACTTCTTATACCTCCAGACTGAATATCAAAAATTCTTTATGAGTCGATATTATTTTATATTTTGAAATTTATTTCTTATTTTAGAAATTTTGAGCATCAAGACTGCAGTTATTAAAAGCTACATTCTTTCGAACTTTATTTAATTAATTTAAATATTTAATTTTTATTAACGTTTATTTAATTTAAGTTATATTTTTATTTGTAGGAAATACATCATTTTCAAATCAACCTTCCCACTACCTGTAATAACGTCCCACTGTTCGAGAACTTTTGGAAAGATAATAAATATTCAATTAAGTATGCAATAAATACACCTCAGTATGTTATTAAAATAAAAGTAGAAAGAAAATAGCAAAAAAAAAAAAAAAAATTAGCAATTGAAATAGGGCATCACTGAAATGCATAAGTGTATTTCAATAATAATATTAATTATTTTGTAATTTTCGTTTTGGCTTAGTATAGAAAATCAAAGGTATAAATCAGAAATATAGTTTTTTCAATAACGTATTTTCAATTTTAAATCTTGTTGTTAACTGTAATTTAATTTTAATTAAACATGTTAAATTATTTTCTGTTTTTTATGATAAAGTTAATGAAACAGATTTAAGATGAAAATTATTCAACCTTACATAAATGACATATCCGTTGTTTTATCCACGTCATGCTGAACTTTTAACAGAAAAATGAATTATTTTTCACTTTAATGAAGAAAGAAATTTTTTAAGAATGAATTAATAAAAGATGAATTTTATACAAAAGAGGTACTAAAATAACTTTTGAAGTAGATTAATGAAACACATTTGATGAGAATCCTGTTTTTATATTTCCCTTACATTTCACTAGTAGAAAAATAAAAATAAATTGTTAAATACAAATTTAAGCATACAGATAGAAATAAAAATAATTGCAAAAAAATTTTTTTTTTATATTTTTGCATTTGTGCTTAAGAACAATTTTGTAACAGCTCTTACCAACGGGGATGTAGCTCAGTGGTAGAGCGTTCGCTTTGCATGTGAAAGGCCCGGGGTTCGATCCCCCGCATCTCCAGGTTTGTGGGGTTTTTTTTCCTATGCGTTTAAATTTTTGAATTATTATTTGGTTGAATTCATATTATATATAGTTATAGAATTATTATTAACAAGATTTAATTTTAATTTTATATTTAAATATGTCTCATGCATGTTTAACTATTTAAAATTAGAAAATATTTAAAAAAACAACATTTAGGAAAAATCTTGATTATAAAGCAAGATAACAAAAGAATATTGTTTAAGAAAAATTTTCAAAAAACAAACTGATGAAAAAAGGGCTTTAGTTTTAAAGTTAATAGATAAAATTATATAATTTTATAATAAGAAAAATATTTCAACGTTTAGTTCTTTTTTACCTCACTAGATGACAACACAATACATTTTAATTAAAGCTAAATGAAATTTTTTCATATCATAGATTTTAAGATCAAATTGAAATTTCTTTAAATAGCCTTTACACTATTTGAAATTCATTTACTTTAAAATATAAATCCAGAAACAATAGTTTTACATATATGATATATCTCTTAATTTCAATATACTTCTGATAATAAGAATAATGATATTTTATTTACCTTATATTTGATGTTTAACGTTGTATTCAATGATATTATTTAAAATATATAAGCAAATAAATTTATTTCCTCATACATAAACATAAAATTGATTAGATTTTAATAAACAATTTTGAATAGTTTCTTATATTGTTTTTACAAAATTGATACTGGTTCCCATGTGGTCTAGTGGTTAGGATTCCTGGCTTTCACCCAGGCGGCCCGGGTTCGATTCCCGGCATGGGAAAATTTGGTTCCATGGTGTAATGGTTAGCACTCTGGACTCTGAATCCAGCGATCCGAGTTCAAATCTCGGTGGAACCTGTTTTTTTTTTCTCGATGCTAAATTGAATCTGTATATTGTAGAAATGTATATTTGAATAAAATTTGAAATGTCAGCAATTATAAATAAAAAAAGAAACAAAGTTCTGTTAAACTTAGTTTTTAATGCTATGAGTGATAACCTAAAATTCAAATTAATTTTTTAAATTTTGCAAACTAATTTCATTTTAAATTAAAATGAAAGATAACTGATCAATGACCATGTAATGGCGAATCTTTAGATTATAATTGTGTGATATTTATTATTTGTTATAATTCATTGTTTAGTCATTCAATATTCTAATCAGATATTTATTTCATATTATTAATTTTCAATTCAAAAATTCGAATGGCGCATGAAATTTAATGCAATATAAATATAGGAATTCCATATATTGTGGTTTTTTTTGTTCTGCATCAATTTAGTTGTAGAAGGAGTATTCAGTTGTGAAGAGTTTTTGTATTATTGCTATTTTTTAGGAGACGGTCTATAGTGTCGAGTTTTAGGACAACACAGTTTTAACGACTACATTATTTATTTATTTTTTTTGAAAGAAAAAGCATACTATATAATGTTTTTTTATTATTTCAAGACGGGAAACAAAAACATCTTTTAAAATAGATGTAACGTAATGCTAAACAATCTGATGTTTCTTAAGTAAAATATATACTGCAGCGCCATCTAGAAAGATTCAGAGACACCATCATACTTTACAAGTCAAATGAAAAAAAATTTAATATTAATTTAATTTTAATTAATTAAACAAATTTAAGATTGTATTTAAGGTTTTGGGCTTCATGAATTTATTCATTATGCATTATACAATTAATATTTGCTATAAAATTTAGTGACAACACTATTATTTTGTGTGTTTCATTTTTCACCACAATGATTTTTAAGCTGGGAATTAAGATGAGCATAAATTTCAACTAGTAAGCAACTACTAGCAATAAAAGGGAATAATGAGTAGTCTCTAATTGATAGTAACTCCCAATATTAAAAGCATCTATAATCCTGATATTTTTCTTTTGCAACAACGTGTTTATGTGATCCTGTTTTTTGTTTTATTTCACTTGTCTGGAATAACACATCGTTATCAAATGTTTCTTAAAACATGCAAAGAACATTCTAATTATTCCTCAGACGAAAAAATAATTCTTACAAGCAATCTATTCATTTCATAGATTGATTGATTTCGCACTAACAGTTTAACGAATTTGTAATCACCTGCCATTACACTTCAATTAATTGATTAATTACAATATATATATATCTATATTATAACTACAATCACTGATAGTGCATTCCACTTAATAATTAACTAATTAAAAATAATTAAGACAAACATTATAGAGAAAAGGGGGGAAAGTCTAATAAATATTTATTTATTTTTAAACTGAAATTTAAAAGTTAACTATTTGAAATCCAAGTAAAATTTTAAAATAAATCTAGGAAATTGAATGAATTTAATTAATTTCAACCTTTGAAAACTTTTTTTAATTTTTATTAAAGTATATACAAACAGCGAGTAATTGTTACAGAAATTATAATGTTTATTTTTTTTTCGTCAAATGTTCCTGAATTAGATTAGAGTTGTGAACTTAGCATTATAAAATTGAATGTATTGTTTTTTTCAATATATATTTGTTTTATACTTTAAACTATTATTAAACAAACTTGTATTAGAATGAAGTAATAAAAAGAAATAGAATTATATAACTATTTACTTCTTAAATCAAAATTATTTAGTTACCACTTTTTTAGTAATACCAGAAAATAAACGTATAAATATATCTTCGACGACAAAGTTTAACTGAGGTGGTCCGATGTCTAGACGGCTCTCAAACTGAACCCGATTTTCCATAGAACGATTGATTTCTGCTGTATAGATGAAGTTGACCGCCTCAATACATTTTTTAAAATTCGCATTTATATATATTATTATAATTATTCTATTTTATTTTACTTTAAGTTGATGCAGTTATTTCAATAATCTGTATAAAGTTGAAGAATGAAAAATTTGAATTAATTTTATATAGTTACGACGAATACCAATTTTCACTCATAACCAAAGTATAGTGTTATTATTACAGTCAAATTTGGTTAATTTTATTAATTTATAATATTTAAATTTCGTTAATTTCTTACGCACTGAAACACAATGCATAGTTTCGCATTTTTTTTAACTGTTTAACTTTTTCAATTCTGAAATAAATTGTGGTTTAGCACAGTTATATTATTGTTAGTTTTATGATAATTTCTGCCTCATTATTTAAGTGAAATCATTTATTCTCTTAATGAACTTAAAAAATTTGTATACAAGGACAAAGTGGGTTTCTTTTTTTTTTTTCAAATAAATTAGTTTTCAGTCAATCTGTATTGAAATAATTATTTCTCATTAAATATAATAGCAGAAAAATTGTTAAGCTATAAATAAATAGTAGTGTTTAATAATTAACATTATTTATTAAGTTGAATAAACCGTAATTGATTTTAAGATATTGTATAAAAAAAAATACATTTATAAATTATTGTTACTATTTCTGAACAATTTTTTTTATGTCTTTATAGCTGCATTTTGTAAGAACACAAAAATTGTATTGTTATGCCTAATATATTAATAATTGATTGAAAAATGGAGATTATATAATTAAATTTCTAATCTGTAGAAAAATACTGTATAATGTATACTATATACTATATTTAAAATACTGTTATATACTGTATAATAAATACTTATTTACTTAAATATTATTGTTGCATATTTTTGCATTTAAAGAAATGAAAATATATCATTATATGGGATTCCGTTGCACTTTTAGTTCTTTTCTATGTTTGTTGCTGTTTCAAATGTATATGAGTATGGAAGAATTGTAGATATGTATTGTTAATTGTGCACATAAAATTTATTTTTTTAACGAAGAATTCCTTAGTTGAAAATTTTATTTTAGTGGGTTCTGATCAGTGCGATATTTCCCTACAATCTATTATATATAATTCCCGTGTCACGATGTTTGTTCGCGATGAACTCCGAAACTAACCATCCGATTTTAACTTTTTTTTTTTTTAAATGTGTGTTTTGTTCCAACTTGAGAAATAGGACAGTTTTTATACAGATTTTTTTCGTATTTAATTGCAAAATCGGTTAAAATCTACCATTGAGGAAGGCGCCAATATTGCAACCCTGTTTTTTCGCCAATTTATTTAGGGTTGCAATACTGCAATTAGAGGAATTCGTAGCTTCATTTTTCGAATAATATAATGACTATTTTATTGCTATTTCGATAATTAATTGCAGAATTCTTATTTGCACTAATTTCATCGTTGGAGTAAAAAGTTTGTTTCCACAACAGACCAAAGATATACCACAATAAAAGGTACGTTAGATGGCGCCGTGTCTCGATGCCTGTACTACATAAACGTAAAATTCACATGTTCTGAATATTATTGTTTTATTTACTACTCTAAATTTTGTGAAAATTATATTGTATGAAATTTATATTATTTCTATGAGAAATAAATCAAATGTATGTAAGTATTACCTGATTTGATTATCAATATTTTTTTTATTTTCTAAGTTTGAATTTGAATTGGAATAAAATATATGGAATGAAAAGTTGTGAATCAAAACATTGAACTTTTCTATGCTTAAAGTTTGTCAACATGTGTTGTATTTGATTAAGAATTCTAAAATAAAATGTGATTTACAAGATAATATAATATAGACAATATAATTTTAAAGAAAGATGATGAATTTTAAGGATTTTTTTGAAAAGTGTGAAAATGAAGTAAACTCTGCAATTATTTGATATAATGATAACATTAAAATTTTATAAAAGGTATTATAATAGTTGCAAGTTGAAAATCAAGGATATTTTATTTTAAAAACTTTTGTTATTTGGAAAACAAAGAATTTGAGTTATAAATTTGAGTGATTTAAATATTGTCGAAGAAAAATTGATAAATGGTACTTTTAAGTTGGAAGTTATTTAAAGAAAACGAAACAAATAAATAAGTGTTTATATCAATAAAGGAGAATTTAAAGCTCATTAACTTTTCCATTTGTTTTGTGATTTCTTTCATCATAAAATAATAAAACATTTTTTGTGAAGAAGAAAAAACACATTTTCTAAGTTTGAATTTGAATTGGAATAAAATATATTGAATGAAAAGTTGTGAATCAAACCATTGAACTTTTCTATGCTTAAAGTTTGTCAACATGTGTTGTATTTGATTAAGAATTCTAAAATGAAATGTGATCTAACAAGATAATATAATATAGACAATATAATTTTAAAGAAAGATGATGAATTTTAAGGATTTTTTGAAAAGTGTGAAAATGAAGTAAACTCTGCAATTATTTGATATAATGATAACATTAAAATTTTATAAAAGGTATTATAATAGTTGCAAGTTGAAAATCAAAGACATTTTAATTTAAAAACTTTTGTTATTTGGAAAACAAAGAATTTGAGTTATAAATTTGAGTGATTTAAATATTGTCGAAGAAAAATTGATAAATGGTACTTTTAAGTTGGAAGTTATTTAAAGAAAACGAAACAAATAAATAAGTGTTTATATCAATAAAGGAGAATTTAAAGCTCATTAACTTTTCCATTTGTTTTGTGATTTCTTTCATCATAAAATAATAAAACATTTTTTGTGAAGAAGAAAAAACACATTTTCTAAGTTTGAATTTGAATTGGAATAAAATATATTGAATGAAAAGTTGTGAATCAAACCATTGAACTTTTCTATGCTTAAAGTTTGTCAACATGTGTTGTATTTGATTAAGAATTCTAAAATGAAATGTGATCTAACAAGATAATATAATATAGACAATATAATTTTAAAGAAAGATGATGAATTTTAAGGATTTTTTGAAAAGTGTGAAAATGAAGTAAACTCTGCAATTATTTGATATAATGATAACATTAAAATTTTATAAAAGGTATTATAATAGTTGCAAGTTGAAAATCAAGGACATTTTAATTAAAAAACTTTTGTTATTTGGAAAACAAAGAATTTGAGTTATAAATTTGAGGGATTTGAATATTGGCGAAGAAAAATTGATAAATGGTACTCTTAAGTTGGAAGTTATTTAAAGAAAACAAAACAAATAAATAAGTGTTTATATTAATAAAGGAGAATTTAAAGCTTAATAAAATTTTTATGTATGTACATTTGTTTTTATTTACATTTAAAAGTTGGTTTTAATTATTTCTTATTTGAATTTTTATGCATTTTGTATTCATTCAAAGCATCATAATAAAAATATTTCTTTTCTAAATGCTTTGAAACTTCATGTAAAAGTTTTCTTTAAATGTATGAAAGGAATAGAACATGGAAATTAACCTAAATTCATAAATTATTTTTATTTTAGTTTTTAAACTAAGAATTTCTGTAAATTTGTAAAAAAAAGTTTGTATCGACAAACTTTAAGCATACAAAAATGTATAAATAATTGAGATATAAATTTGAAAGCAGTATATTACCTACAAAAGGATATTCCCAGCATAAAAATACTTGCAAAGGAAAAATCTATTCATATTTTATTTATTTTTGAATTATAAAGTTTTGCAACAATATCACATTTTTGCAATGTTTATCCATATTTTAAAGAATAAATTGTATAAAAAATAGTTAAAGTTGATATTTTTATGTGAAATTCAAAGGTTTTGAATATATTTAATCAAAACACTTGCAAAAAGGCTAAATATTTTAAATTCAGGTCATTTCATTTTAAAAAGCCTTTGCAAATAGCAGGAAGTTGTAAAAAAACATTTTGTCGAGCAAATTTTAACTTTTCAAAACAAAGCTCAGAAAATATTTACAGCTTTAAGGAAAAATAAAACTATATTTTTTAATAAATAAGACTATGAACTTGATAATTCAATGGCATTTTAATCTATTTACAACATTTTTAAAAGTAATATATCTAATTAAAAGTTGTTTTTAGCTTTTTCTCAGAATGAATTTTTATGCTTTTTGTTTTCATGTGAAACACCATAACACAAGTAATTGTGATCCAAATGCTACAAAACTTTGTATTTATGTTTTTCATAAATATTTACAGGGAAATGATTATAGCTACATAAATATTTTTTATTTTAATTTATAAATTTGGAATTACATGCAAATTTTGGAAGAATTTTGTGTCGACAGCATTTAAACTAGCACAAAATAATAAATAATAAAGATATAAATTTACCAGAGGTCTATTCACTGTAAAATGTTAGTACAAACTCAGAAATTTAAAAAATATTGATTTGATTTCAGGTTTTGTAACAGTATCAATTTTTGGCCATTTCTACCCTTATTTTAGCTTATAAAAATTAAAAAAAATAATAATGAAATTTTTTTACGGGAAATCATTAGTTTTTAGATACATTCAATCCAAAAATATGTACAAAGATAAAAATTTCTTCGACTGTGTTCGTGTATCATAAACGATCGTTTGCATTAGAATTTTATTGTGAATTTTTTTTTAAGTCTTTTCTTATTATATCCCGATTTTATTTTAATTGTATTGTATTTTTTCAATTATCAATTTCAGTAAAAGACCACCAAAAAAATCGAACCTCAGAATCCGTGTTTCTCCCATGGGCAGCTGTATGTTGCATGCTCACGTGTTCGAAAACCATCGAATTTATTTATTTTGACGAAAGACAGACTAACAAGAAATATTGTTCATCGCTTAGTTCTTAGTTAAATGAAAGTAATGATTATTAAAAATTAAATTAGGTAAAATAATTTTAAAACAGTCTTAAAAATCAACATTATCTACCTCATTCATTAAATTAATAAAAATTAAACATTTTCTATTCGTTGAAGCTTAATTTGATCTTTTCATCATGCTTTACCAATCACTTACTTAACAATACCAATTATAGTATCTAATAATTGAACGAAATACAAGAAAGCCACAGCAACGCGTAGCCGGGTCCTCTAGTTATATATATAATATACTTACAATTATATTATATATATATAATTATTTTATTACAATTATATTATATATATAATTGTAGATATATGACATGTACATATAAAAGCCTTAAATAGAAAATATTTTTAAAAATCCTATATATTAAAAATATTTTAATGTTATTAAGAATGGATATTTGATTTCATTGATATATTTAGAAAATTAATTTAAATTTTCCTTTCAAATATAAAAAAAAGGATATTATTGTTCAGAAATTTTAAGGATCGTTCTAAGGATAATTTTTATTATTTTATTTATTATTCAATGAGATAAACATAAGTAATAAAAGGCTTTAATGATGAATGAAAACAATATTTAATTAGTTAATTCTTACTTAATATGCTTCATAAAATCAAAGTATATTCCTTTACTTATAAATTACTTATTAAATTTAAAAAAAATGAAAGGATAATTTGTTTTTTGATAAACGAGAAATTTGTATGTGGAAATTTCAAGATTCTAAATTTTAAGAGAAATTAACTTTGTGCTTTCAATATTTTATTTTTAACATAAAAGTGATTTTAGTTAAGATTTTTTAAAATCTGTTTCCCAATGAAAGAAAAAAAAAATCTGATTCTATTGGGGTTTTCTTTCTGTAAAATAAAAAAATTGTGAATGCACTTTACTCTGTTTCCAAGAAAGCCTCCATTTTCAGTTCCATAAACTATTGTTGTTACAAAAGTAAAAATTATTAAAATAAACTAAAATATGTCGAGTTACTTTTTTTCTAGTATAAAATTAAAATAAAGCAAAATATTTATTTTTGTAGCCTGTACTTTTGCATAACAGAAAGTATTGGTTTAGTTGTGAACAAAAAAATTCATTGTTTTTTTTAATGTATCATTTCTTTTATAATTTTTATTATTTCACAATGTACAATTTAAATTTACCATTTTAAATATTGTAAAACTGGCATATAGTTATCAGGAAATAAAATATTGTTAATTTTGCTATTGTTGGTTTGCTAATTTTTTCCCATATCTTGCATATTGTACAAAAGAAAATATTTAATTATTCTTTCAATTAACAGCATTTAATGTATTAACACTATTTAATAAAGCATTTTATATAATAAGATGCTTGCAGAACCCATTGTAGCAGATATATGTTTCTGACTGTATTGAAAAGTATGAAATTAAGAAAATGAATATGAATACCATATGCTCTAAAATCAAATGAAAAACAATTTTTAAATTTAATTATGCATTTTGAATTTTTTACAGGCATGTAATACTTAGATGCGTCTCATTAAGAAAATATAATAATAATAATAACTTTGTTAAGGTTCATCCCAAGTGTTAATCAGAAATGTTGTGTTCAGAGTCCAGTAAATTAAAAACTGAATTTAGCAACTACATTAAAGCAAGTTTTACAGATTTGTGAAGGCTGCACATACTTGTTTATAAATTTGTATTTCTTTACATGCAATAAAAAATAGATTATATAATATTATTAAAAGGCAAATAAACAATTTGATTATATACAATAAACACATCAAACATATAATTGTATAAATTTGAATAAATGTTTTATAATTTAAGTTGAATGTAACTGATGAATCAAATGGTTTTTATTTACTGATTCAATAATTTTTTTTACTGCCTAAAAATATTCGTTTACATATATGTTGAGGAAAACAGGCTTGTGCAATGAAAAGTAAAATTTTAAATATAATATTTTTCTAATTTTTACTTGTTTACTAAACTATGGAACTCAGGTCATGTTACTTTTTGATCTTTTATTAAAATCTGAACATCTTTCAGTAAAATATTCAATTATATTTGTACTTAAGAAGAAGTGGGTATAGAGTCTATCTCTGTTTTTAAAAATAATTTATTCCACTTTTCATAAATATTCCTTTTTATTAATTTTAATCATGAATAATCAATTTGTTTTCTGTATGTTAGTATTGATTGTATTATTAAAAAATAAACACACGTATCAATTTCTTATTGTTTTGCAAATCCAATTTTACTATTGCGGATAAAAAAAAAAAAGATTATTCCATATGAAATAATTTTAAGAATATTTTATAAACAAAAAAATTAATTAAATAATTCTAACATTTTCTTGTTTGTTGTAAGAAATAGCATGAATGAATTTTTAGTACCTATCAATAATCAACGGCATTTTAGATCCATGAAATTTAAAAATTAAGAAATAGTTTTAATTAATTAGACCATTTTAAATTTAATTAGATAATGAATAATATATTGATTAAATGAAGGATATATTCACCTCGTTTAAATATTAGAATACTTTTCAGAACATATTCAAGTTCATATTCATATTAATGTAGTAATTACATGACATTATAGCTTCATATCCTTACAGAATTTTTTCTGTACACTGAATTTTAGTAACAAAGAGTACAGTACTAATATGTACATACATTTATTTACAGAAAAAATGGCTACTGAACAATCTCTTTAAATTCTTTCTAAAACTGCATAGATAAAATATTACCTATTTCCATGTTTTAAATAAATTCGTATTTTCTTTCTCACATAATTTGAGTTGTAATCATTCTGACCAGTTACTCTTTTGGAAATACCTCCATTGATTATCACAATATTTCAAACATTTTTTTTTCAAATTTCAAAGAAAATGGCAAAATTTTGATAATCCTCGAAATTGCTTATTGTTAAATAAAGATCATGAAATTCGAAAGCAAAGGTTTTTACTTTAAACTATTTTTAAAAATATGCCAGCAAACAACCAGAAGACTCCCTCACTTCTTATCCAGAGGTTACTACCTTGAGTCCTAAGATTTTGTTGAATGGACGAAAGTCATGAAATTTTAAAATATTGAGATGAAATTTATTAATTTTGCTTATTTTATTGCTTTTTAAATATTTCATTTCAATTAAATAAAATTTACCATTAATCAAAGAGAATATCGTAACGGAAATTCATAATTAATGCTCTCCTGTGTGAATTTCAATCCCTAAAACTTAGTAATTTGATTAAATAAATTAGTTAAAAATCTTGTTCAATTTATATAAAACGCTTATTTTTTTTCTGATAAAAAAAAAACAGAAACTTTTTTTTTTTTAACAATATGCAAATCTAATTCTCCATTTTAATTTCTCTCTTGTTTTAAATAAACAAAGCAACAATACTTTGTAGCGTCATTTTGTAAACAACACAAACTACAACATAGTAAAGGAAATTTCAGTCCCTGGATATAATACTCGTATTTATTATTTCATAATTAATATTTATATCCCCATATATTACTTACGATTTAAAAAAAAAAAAAAAAAAAAAATACTATTTACATAAGCATTATAAATAAATTTACTTGTAAATAGCATTCATGTACATATAGCTTAATTCCCAAAATTAGTATAAAAATCACAATTTTTCTTTTAAAATAATCTCAGATACTCGTAGAATCCGTCAGTATCAATCTCAACAGAAGGATAATTTCAACACGAACGATTAGCAACGTAACTGAAAATTCAAGATTTTGTTCTGTCTGTTAGAAATTTTAACCCCATTACGGGGTTCCAAAAATTGTTATAGGCTCATTGTATTGTTCCTCTCCACGGTAATCTTTAGTAAAAGGCGAAAGATTAGCACGAGTTTGAAGAGAAACCAGAGCATACGCAAGCGACTTTTAGGAAACCTTTATACAAATTTGAGGTAATAAAAAAGTGTTAAGATTTCTTATATTAAAATATAAAAGATGAGCTGTTGTAAAAGGCAAATTTAGAAAGATTCACGCAATATATATTACTTAATTTGATTATTTTTAGATATTTACAGCGGTTTCTGATAATTTTTTTATTTATATAACAGTGAGCTTACCAACACATTTCAAAACAAAATTGAAATGTGTTGGTAAGCTCACTGTTATATAAATAAAAAACTAAAAGAATTAGTCCAGGTTTTTACAAATAAATATTACTGATATTTTTGACATTATTATCGAAATAAGCCTCGTTATGAGTAAATCAGCAAGAAAAACAGACATTTAATTTAGCTTTGTTTAAGGGATCGTAGCGCCATCAACAATGTAAATGATCAAAAGAACATGTTGAAGATTATTGGAGGACACTGACCCCGTCAAAAGCCTCATCTCCGGTGGTGACAAACATGAAAGAATGAAAACATTGGCAAAGCCCAGAGATAAAAGAAAATCGTGAGGATTGAAAAAGTCCGACACTTAATACAAATAGAAAATAGGTAGTTTAGAGCAGGATATTCCTAGGTCTTTAAAAAAGAGAGTGCGGTTCATAATGCTGGATCTCTTGAATGGCCGGATGTTGGTGGTTGTCAATATTATTGAAGAAAATTTCTGCAAGTTTTTTCCAGTATTCCTTGAGAGGTAACAGTGTGAGGTAGATGGCTGGTTTTTTACGTTTTTGATTCTTGCTTAAGAAGACTGTTTCGGTTTTGTTAATGTTAAGAGCAATTTTCCACTTGTCATACCAATTAGAAAGGTCATTGAGGTGTTTGTTTAAAGTGCAGGCAAGATATTTAGGGGTTTTGTTTCGACAAAGAATGGCAGTATCATTGGCATACATTGCTGTAATAATATTGGATCTAGTAGGCATATCAGAAATGAAGATGGAAAAGAGCAGTGGTGAAATTTTGCTTCTTTGAGGTGTGACGGATAGGATGTTTTTGATTGAGGAATAGTTTCTATTGATTTTGACGGAAAAAGTTCTATTAGAAAGGTATGAGTGGATGAGCTTGATAATCGACGGTGGGAAATTCAGGTTAATAAGTTTAAAAATGAGTCCTTCGATCCCCACTCTGACAAAGGCCTTTTGGATATCAAGAAAAACTACAACAGTGTATTCTCCATTATGAAAACCAGAAATGATGTATTCCGCAACTCTAAGAAGTTGATAGGTGACCAAATGATTGCTAACTACTCATTGCTTTCAAAGTTTTACCCTCCATTTCATATATACTTTAATAATATTCGTCAACATATTCTAATTTCAAAAATAAATATTAAATAAAAACAATATCTCTAGGATTCAATTTTCCTCAAATATACCTTAGAAAAACATTTTATGTTGAATTTTAGAAATTTGTTCAAATAAGCACTTTTTCAAATTTACACGCTTTGACTGACAGATATTGTTGTAGGTTTGAATCAACATATGTGACAAAATGTTTTCTATTATAAGCATAATAAAATCCACATGTTTGTGAACGAATGTTTTCTATTATAAACAAAATAGCATCAAAATATCGTTCAAGATTAACTGATATTCACCTGAAACATCTAATTTTGTTAGCATCTTTAAGAACAAATCTTTATGTAGATGAGTTGATAAAAATAACTACAAATACAAAAGCTCCATCAAATAAATACTGAGTGTTTAATAATTATTTAAAATTAAAGGCTTCAAGTTAATAAACATTTTTTAAATGCATAAAAAAACTGAATAACAATAAAACCTAAATGTGTACTTTTGTGTTATTGACATTTAAAAAAAAAAAAAAAAAACATGAAAAAATTTTTTTGCATAATAACTCCATAACTAGCATATAAATAAAAAAATTTCACCTTTTTATAATTTTTAGTATGTTGAAAAACTTGAAAGTGGCATGCATATTTTTTTCTTTTTGCACTCTTCCCAAAAAGGTTTGGCCATCTTTGTCCTATAATGAACAACTCTGGTAATTTAAATACAGTGTGCTGCAATGAGTAGCATAGATCATTAATTAGAAGCTTCTAGAAAGTGAGGATATCTGCAGAATGGATAGATCATACTTCATTGATTTATATCCCATCGAACATGTGTGGGATGCTTTGGGGAGATGCCTGGCAGCAAGATCCTATCCTCCCGAGAACACCAGATATCCTCCCGAGAACACCAGATAGCTGAAACAGATGATGCTTGAAGAATGGCAACTCTTCTAGAAATAGGAACTGCTGTATCATTTGGTATTGAGTATGAACATGTCGCGAAACCATTGCTATTAAGGAAGATCATATCCCTTACTATGGAACTTTTGTTTGCAGTTCTTCCTCATGGCCAGACAATGTTTATTATTAAAGCCATTCTGTTAATAAATCATTTTTCTGATTTGTTCCAAAATGTAGGCATTTTCAATTTCGGCTACAATACTTTCTTCCTCTTATAAGTATTGTATTGTGCCTCTGTAGCATGAATTTCATGTCTCCCTCTTGATTTTTTGCAAAATTTTGTCAAAATCAGAAAAGTTGCTAAGTTTTGCACACTAGTTTATTTCCCTGCATTATACATTTATAATAATTCAATAAATTAAAACAATTGTTATATTTTAGTTGTATAGAAAATTTTACAATAAATTTAAATTTCAAACAGTTCTTTTTCGTGCATTATTAATAAAAATTTAAAATTTTAGCAGATCACATCTGTGGCAATTTCACATTGTATGTAAATTTTTTCCTGTAATATTTTTAAATTACAATTTTCAATTTCATTAGTTTACATTTCTTTTCACACATGATTCCAAATAGATTAAATATTTATATAATAAAAATTAGCCATTTAAATTAAAGCCAGAAAATATTTTTGAAAAAAAAAAGTCGTATTATAATGATAATTAAAATTTTCTTCTTATCTTATCATGTTTTCATCATCTTTTTGATTTAAGACACCGGATCATTTCAAATCAAAATAAATGTAAAATTCATATTTACACAAATAATTGTTTTTTAAGTCTTCTCATCTCTTTTGATTGGAGATACATAATTTTTCTTAATTTTTAAATGAAGTGCATTTTAATTTATTGATTTCATACAGAAAATTATTTTGCTCACAATTTTTAAATTATTTTGATATAAAAATCGTTGTGTGTAAGGACTTGAATATGTGTGAGATCTATTGACAACTTAAAAGTTAATAAAACTTTTAACGAAAATCTGATGTACAAAACGAATACGAGACATAATAAGTTCAAAATTTCTACGAAAAAGATGCAGGAAATCTGTATCCTGTAGATTTGAAATGAACACCAAGAATGACTCAGAAATTGACAGCTGAAAGGTGGAATTATAATGAACAAGGCAATAAATATTTTATTTTTCTGTGGGAATTTTTTAACCAAAAAAATTACCTTTTATACATTATTAATTTTATATGAAAATTTACAAATATAAATTTTATACTTTACAAATTTTATACAAAATTATAAAAATCAGGCGCACATAAGGAGTTATTGTTCTTCGATCTTATGCTTGATTAAAAATTTCATGAATTATTTTTTATCAGTGTTATTAAAAATAGAAATTAATATGAGAGATGGATTAAGAGGACTTTCTTCTAGGAATTAGCCACAATATTCTCCCTTCTTCAATAAATAACTCTTAGATAGTGGAATTATAACTATGGTGGATCCCATGGAGTACACTCAACTGAAACAGATATTGACTGTAGAATGGACAATAGTTGGATAATCGAATGTTGAGATGATGTCAAACAACCACTGCAGTTAAGAAAGGTCATACCTCTACTGAGGGACATCTATTTGTTGTTGTTCTTGGCAAGATAAACATTTGTACCAAAACTCTTCAATAAAGCCTTTTTTTTCCTTTTGTAATTATGAGGGATCAAATGAGGTAAGTTTTTTTTTTTAAACAGTGGAATTGCAATTTTGTCCGATTCAGTAAGTGTGGATAAGTTTCATTTCGTTAATTTGATTGATTCTATAAGTGCTTCCAAGCAATGCCACTCAAGGAAACATAAGACGAGTGTGTGCAAATCTGTTTTACACTGCATTAATTCTCTTGTCCCACACATTCTCTGATCTGACAAAACATAGGAAAACACATACCCGAGCAAGGCCAGATAAACAGTTGGTTTCATTATAAATGTCCGCAAGCGAAAAATTGACAAACCAGAAAAGGTGAAAAAGGAAAACTAATTTCTTATTAATGCTGTAAATTTTGAATTTATAAAATTGCACAAGAATATGAAAATACATCTGCAGTACCTGTACCTATTCTCAAAATCTTATAGATTAAGTAAAGTATCTTAACACAAAAGAAAAGTGCATTATAATATATATTAAATTTGTTGAATAAAAAAACATCCAGTTTGTGATGAATCTGCTTACTTGGAGTGACAAGTCGACGGGGAAAGCATCCCCCATTCAATACATTAGTCAGAAATAAACCAATTACTTCTTTAAAATCTATTCTCAAACACGTTTCACCACATTGGCACCGCATTCAGCCACCAAATGATTGGATTCGGGTCATCCATCCTCATTGCAGTACCGTCGGGGCACGACATTAACCCCGGCGAGTTTTGTAGCAAAACTCTTGTAAAGAGATTAACATCGCCCGCACCCCAAACAACCCCTGAAAGTGACTAAGTCACCTTAGTGGCGGAGGTTGGTATGTTTCTATGAACAGCGCCCTTAATACTGTGTAAGTCAGGACAACCACTTCTGCACAGCGACAGCTCGTCAGGAGCATCTTACGCCAGGTGAAACGATTCGTTCAAGAACAAATTTACCAGAGCAATCGGTACAAATTGGTATCATATAAATGTACTTTATATCGGCATCCATTTTATTTTCAATGCAGGCATCCATCAATTTATCCTGCCATTGAAGACAACCAGACAGATGGAGAAATTCTCAGATATTTGTTTTAAATTCTTTAAAAGAAAGTCCATCTAAGGTGCAGGATAGTAGCTGGCGATTGTAAATTGAGTACATATCAAACACAAAAGTCAATACGAGGATCATCGTCAAGTAAATTGTTATGGATGTGGAAAAGTAGAAGTAAACAAGCAAAGAAAGTCCATCTTGCTCTCCACCTGAGAAAGTAGATTCAAAGGACTTTTAAATAGTACAACTTCGTACATGTTGCATTTGCTAATTTCGAACAATTTTTTTACGAATACAAATTAATGTAATGAATGGTGCGACATGTTCTCGTATTGGAGTAAGTCATACACCATTGCAGAGGAAATAAAATATCTTCGTCTAAACGAAAGGAGAGTAAAATTTGAAAACACATTTCTTAATGACATGCTAACTTGTGGCACAGAAAAAGGAACAGAAGTAGAAAACCCTCGAGTAAATATCGAAGTTGATGGACATTTAATCCAAACCAAATTATTTGCTTTTCAAACAGAAAAAAAAAAAGAACTCTTTAAGGAACTGACTGGCAAAGCTAGAATTACCTTATATATTGCAAACAACAATTAAGTATTTCCACAATAATTTTAAGATAAGTTTTGAATTCACTGAAGATACATCCGAAACTTTAGTTACTTAAAGAGGATGTTGATATAAGATCAATAAGAGAAGAAGATGAAGGTAAACATCTTTCCACAGGACAGACTACACAAGTTAATAATTTATTAGAAAGTTTTCGGATATATTTCAACCAGGGAAGAAGATTCCCAAGATTCAGCACAACAGTAATACAGGAAACAGTCTTCCTGTTTCATTGCCACCATATCATATGACATCAGTTAAAAAAGAACTGGATAAACTTCTCATTAATGGTATTACAGAAAAATGCGAATCAACATATGCTTCATCTGGTGTTTTAATTCCGAAGATGAAGGTAAACATCTTTCCACAGGACAGACTACACAAGTTAATAATTTATTAGAAAGTTTTCGGATATATTTCAACCAGGGGAAGAAGATTCCCAAGATTCAGCACAACAGTAATACAGGAAACAATCTTCCTGTTTCATTGCCACCATATCATATGACATCAGTTAAAAAAGAACTGGATAAACTTCTCATTAATGGTATTACAGAAAAATGCGAATCAACATATGCTTCATCTGGTGTTTTAATTCCGAAGATGAAGGTAAACATCTTTCCACAGGACAGACTACACAAGTTAATAATTTATTAGAAAGTTTTCGGATATATTTCAGCCAGGGGAAGAAGATTCCCAAGATTCAGCACAACAGTAATACAGGAAACAGTCTTCCTGTTTCATTGCCACCATATCATATGACATCAGTTAAAAAAGAACTGGATAAACTTCTCATTAATGGTATTACAGAAAAATGCGAATCACCATATGCTTCATCTTGTGTTTTAATTCCGAAACTTAAACTACACATTTGTGCCTGGACTATCGGAAAGTGAATGCGATTCCAGTTACTGATAGTCTCTTCCCAAGAATGGACGATTTGTTGCATGATGCAAAACATATCTCTTGTATGTGTACAACTGACTTATAATTAGGCTACTACCAAATTGAGGATATTTCAGGTAATCGTGAAGACAGTCTTCATTTGCTCTTTTGGGACTTGCAAGTATCATTGAATGTCATAAGGGGTTTCAAAATACCCAAGCAACTTTTCAAAGATAAGTAGAAAATTTCCGAAATTCGTTGAAATGTTAATTATTTCTTATATCTTTTATTTTATCCTTATTCTTTAGTATCATATTGTCTAAGACTTATAAAGAACATCTTTCTAACTAAAAAGCTATTTTCAAAAAACTCTATAACAGTTTATATTCGAATCGAAAAATCCGTAACTGTCCCAAATACCTGGACACTATACAACGTAATCTGGACTCGAAGTACTCCAGAGAAAATAGCTTCCATACAGAAAATGACTTTTCCAAAGACTGTTCAAACAAGTTCGATTATTTTTACAAGTATGCTTCTGGTATACGAGGTTCAAACCAAAATTATTTAAAGTGGATAGACCACTAAGCAATCTCATAAAGAAAAATACATGTTCGAAATGGAGCCGAGAACAAGTTCCAAACACAAACTTTTAATAGTCCCCATATTGGTCACCAGAACAACCCTATATCATACGAACTGAATCCAGAAATTATGAATTGAGTGCCGTACTTTTATAAGGCACTGCAACAAAAGAATGTCCTATCGAGTATACTAGTCGGTTACTCATAAGATGTGAAAGAAATTATTCTACAACAATACTAAAAGCATATAAACCTTAAAGAAATTTTGCGCATACATCATAGAGCAAGAAATCGCCGTTATATCAGATCATAAACTTTTACAATGGTTGAAGAGTTTAAACATCCTACTGGACTATTAGCAAAATAAGTTTACAGCTTCAAACTTTCAATTTAAAAATAGATAATCTTCTAGGTCAAGCTTTATGATCCTTTTATGAACACAAAGAAGATTGTAAAGTTTGTGTTATACACATAGGATATGCCATCAAGTATTCCAAATATCATTCGAAATAAACAACTGAGAAAGAAAAATCTTAAAAAGATCACAGATTCATTTGAAAGCACAGAAATATACGAAACTTTTGTTGACTGTAATAAAAAAAGATTACCTAACGAATCCACATGTTACCTGATACTGAATCAAAAGAAGCTCAACTAATTTTACCAATGCAAGAAAGAGAAAATTGCAAAGGGAAGCTTGATGCCCAGCAGCAGAGCACCTTGGAATTTGCAGACCATGTAACTACTTAGCAAAGAAGTACTTTTAATTGGTATTCGAATATTTATTAGTGAACAGATTAAAAATTGAACAAAATGTAGCTCCAGACTTTAGGGCAAATCAGAAACAAAATAAGAAATAAGAAACCGTCCGGGTAAATACCAATCTATTAGCAACTATTGACCCTATTGCTATAGATCTATTTGAACCTTTGCCCGTAACGAAGAATGGATCCTCATCATAGAAGTCTACTCCAAATGAGTAGAATTACTTGCTTTATCCAAAGCTACTGCTAAAGAATCTGTCATAACATTAATTGAAGAAGTCTTTCTTATGAGATGCAGACTACCAATAAAATGTCTCTGTTTGTGCAAATAAATATCCTCCCGTTTGAATATAAGCAAACCCTGAACACTGCATATCATGTACAAGCAAATCCTATTGAAGGAAACAAACAGAGACCTGAAACCTTATTTGGCAATTTTATTGGGTGCTGATAAACCAAATGGCAGAAACGTTACTAACAAATCAATTTGCTTTGAACACTGATAAGTGTAATTCAATACGACAACACCAATCTGCAGTTTGGAAGAGAGTTGTGTATTGCCAATGACATTTCCTACGACTTTCGACGTGTTGTTTCATAATGGCAATTTCGTTCTAGAAATAACACCTTGTTTTGAAGGCAAAATTGAAGTACAGTGAATCAGACAAGTCAAATCTTCATCAAACGGCCTGATGCAATGGAAAGATCAGACTTTAACCAACGATCAACACTCAGCAAATGGTGGCAAAAAGCAACGGTTTGATACATTCAGATCATGGTCTGTGCATCCCTGGTATAAATATATAGTTGTAGAAAAGTTTTACACTTTGAAAGGAGAAAAGAAAATGGAATAAATTAGAAACTTTATAAATGAGAAAAAAATTTTCCTATTCACCTTTTACACTTTCTTTAAATGTAAAAATCTGAAAGAGCGTGACATGTCAAAATTTCATAAACAAGCATAAACCCAATATAACTTAAAGAAAAAGGCACATTAAAGAGTCTTAACTGTGTTTGTATAATCTTTGAATGTGAACATTTTATAGAGGATCAGCTATTTATCTAACGTTGCTTGGGTATATATTTTCCTAAATTTTGTCCCACAGCAAAATGTAATGTGACAGGAGAATGAATGTAATGTAAAACTGATTTGCCTCTCGCCTTACGTTTCCTTGGACATTAAATTAGGAAGCACTTATAGGATCAACCAAATAAGCAAACTAAAACTATCAACATTCGCTGAATAGGGCAAAACTGCAATTACACTATTTTTTAAAAAAAAATCTTACCTCATTGATCCCTCTCTCCCCCCCCCCCCCAAAAAAAAAAAAAAATGCTTTATTGAAAGAGTTGTGTTGGTACAAATGTCTTCTTCCCAAGAAGGAGAACAACAAATGAATGTCCCTCAGTAAGAGGTATAACCTCTCTTAACTGCAGTGGTTGTTTGACACAATACTCAACATTAGATTATCTAACTGTTGTTGAGAGTCAAGTGCCCCCATTCTACAATCAACATTTTCAATGGATACACATCTTCCCAAAGCATCCCACAAGTTATAACATATCACTCAATAAGTGTCCTGTAAGCCCCGGGAATTTTAAATTGAAAATTGGTCTTACTTTTTGGACACAGTAGTATATGGCAACACTTGTTGAAAGATATGATTTCTGGATAGTAGCATCCTTCAGATGAAACATAAGAAAATTTCATGGCATTCTGATAATTAGTTTATAGTGGTTTTAGTAAACTCCCAGTTTTGTAATTTTCAAAATCGTGGATGAAATTATAGATTTGTGTGAAGAGATTAAACATTGTTTTTAGATGAGGAAAAATACTTTTGAAGCCAAACAGTGGCTTGATAAATTTCCAGCATGCATAAGTTGCTTTTGAAGTGGGTGCGTGAGATTCTCACACCACTAAAGAGAGCTGTTTGGAGCTGTTCAAGTGAGATAAAAAAGATTTCTTATGGCTTTATGTGACGATGATGAATAACTACTACACACCTGAATCAAAATAATAGTCAGCTGAGTGGACAGCAGCCGGTGAAAGTCGTCCAAAGAGACCAAAAACTCCTTATTTCGGGGCACACATGATATTTTGTTCATCGACTATCTTGAGAAAGATAACGCTATCAATACCGAATATTACATGACATTAGTAGATCGATTGCCTATAGAAATTAAGGGAAAAAAGTACTGTTTCACTAAGACAATGCCCCGTGTCACAAGTCGATGAAAACTATGGTTAAAATAAATGAATTACGCTTCGAATTGCTTCCCCACCCACCGTACTCTCCAGATCTAGAAATTTGGCTCAAATGAAGAGGTGATTGCCAAAACCGAGGCCTATTTTGAGAGCAAAGACAAATCGCTCTACAAAAAAGGTATCGAAAAGTTAGAGGGGAGTTTAAATGAATGAATTACTCTTGAAGGAGAGTATGTTGACGAATAATGTCCAATTTCTAAAAAAAAAATTGTTTTTCTTAGCTAGACCGGAGACTTATTGAGTGATGTGTTACAACATTTGAATCGGAAGAATACAGTGGCCAATCCATTGAAGTGGTATCTTTACTTTCTAGAGATACCAACACATTCTTTAACAGCATGAGTATTTTGTGTACCGTCCATAGAAATAAAGTGTGCACTAATGACACCTTGGAATAGACGTTAGTGCAAAATTAAGTTAATAAATGCTTGTAGATTTTTTTTTAAAAATTAGTACATTTGAAAACTTTAAATTTTATTGAAAAACACATTAAAATTTTTAACTGGATTTAGTGTTAGAATAAATTAGCATTTAGTGAATGAATGAATGAATAGTAGTAAAAGAAGCCCAGTTGTGTTTGCATGTGTATATTTTTTCAATTTGGGAGTTCAAATTTTAAACACATATCTCATAGAAATATGAAATCATGGACAAAAAACTGGGCATTAAAGAATTGTAACATAATATTTAAATAACTATAATGAATCAAAAATAATTTGATTATAAATGTAAAGGCAATTATTTTGAAAAGAAGAAAGCCATACTTAAAAGTGTATACTGTCTTATATATATTATAAATTGAATTTGTTAATTTCCAAAAAATTATTTAATAGTTTTTTTATATTTGATATTTTATTTTGAACAAGTGTTTTATTTTTTTTTATTAATAGTTAAATATATCCCTTTAAATTGAATTTATTACATTTGGGATAAATAAAGTTATGTTCTTTTCAGAATGTAAGAACTCTACTTTCCTCCTTTCAAAAATTGCTTACTTTTATGTATAATATTGCATAGGTTACAAAATTCCCACAGAAAAATGAAATATTTTTTTTTGTCCAACTAGTATGGCAGTTTAGATGGACCAGACGGGCAAATGTGGCTCTGGCGGTGGCGATGGCAGCAGCAGCTCCTAGAGATGTGAAAAAATCAAATTCAGTTTCGTTTTCATTATAAGCACATGCTGTATTAACGAAAAATTTCCAAACTGTAGGCTTCAACCAACATGGATGTGCCTTGACACAGTAATGCAAGACATGCCTTGCATATGGATTGGTGCACTGCATTTTAATAAAACATTTTTTTAAATACATTATATTAATAAATCTCTTTATGCTCTATACATTTAGTATTACCTAGCTTGTAATTGCACCATCGTATACAAGTTGTCTTGTATAAGATGTGTGATATATGTAATAGACAAATAATACAAACAAACAAACGAATTTGTATCAAACAAAGCATTTACGAAACTAGATACAGCAACCCCTCACATGGATACTGGTTTGGAATTATTTCGCTTTTGGCCGTACCCGACACTATCTGTAAAAACTAGGCTACTTCGCGATTTTATTTTACCCATAAAATTATAGATATTCTTTTTTTAAGAGAGCAGTTTTTCATTTTCTTGATCAATTTTTTTTCTTGTGCCTGACCACTTTTAATGTTTCTCATTGGTTTATATATATTTTTATTAAATCTTTTTCACATATTTTAAACTCATATTTATTGATTTATTTAAATTTCTTTCATGAGCTAATAATTAATGTAAAATTGTTCTGAAAGATCATCAGGTGAAAGCTGAGATAAATTTATTTCGAAGTGAAAAGGAGATTTTTCAAGAAAAGAAACTCGTGCAGAATTCTACAGTTTTTAATTTTTTTACGTTTGCTGTTATTCATTTTGTTCTTACTTTAAATTCTAAATTTTATGGATAAACTGTTTATCGGCAGTGCCAATTATTTATTATTATTATTTTATGTTTTTCAATATGAATTAACATAATCAAAAAACATTTCGGTTATATAAAGCATTTATTCAACAATCTTTGAATTTGTAGCAAAATAAACTCCCATTATCAATTAAAACTGTCTTAAAAATGCCAAATGGAAAGTTTAAAGTGCTAGTAATGATTTTACATTTCTTTCGAAAAAGCGCTTTGCTTTTAGAAAAATAATTTCTTGACCTATAATAAATCTTAGATAAATCTTTCTTGATTCATTTTAGTATTTATAAGTAGCATTTAAATTATGTAATACTACAATTATTGGTTTATTTTAGTAAAACATGAAAGTTGCAAAACAGCTTTTATTATTAGATTTTACTTCATCCTTACCTTCTTATAGTATTATATCCGCCCTCTTATACAGGGCGGACTTGATGTCATGTTTAGTGACAACTTTCCGGCGGTCGTGTTTCGTCACCGACCGCGCGGTGGCCCACAAGTCTTTAAATAGTCTTGCATTTGGGAGTTGCTCCAAATGGGAACTTGGCCGGACAGGACTGCACCGTGGTAATCTCGGAACAGCTCCTGTACGACCTCCTCAAACAACCCCCTGCTCAGGGTCAGGTCTTTCTGAAAGGGATGAAAAAAAAAAAACCCAGTAGTTCTTATTAGATATAATTGAGTAGTTCTGAAATTTATATTACATATATACTTTTTTTTTTAAATTCTAGGACAGTATATTTAAACATAAAATGATTTACATGAATGTTGGGTTAAACTGTATTTAACTAGGTGGTTTGATGCAAGTCAGGACCGAATTTTAAAAATAAATAAATCACATTTACATGTTTTAAACTGATAGTACCGTTTTTTTTCGAGGAAATATGTTAAATATAATTTCTGAACTCAGAACTAATTTACAAGATAATTAAGAGATATATTATATACATCATTAGATTACAAATGTGTAAATTAAAGGTAATTTCTTGATTATAAACCATTTGTAAATTAAGTTGTGATAAAATAATAAAAAAATTCAAATATCTCAATTTTCTCACTAAGGGCTAATGCAAAACCCATCTTTGTTTTTTAAAGAGCTTTAAAGGCTTGCTCTTATGCAGGAAAGGAATGATGGTAACATCAAAGGTCAATGTTCAAAAACAGATGTTTCAAGAATATTGGACTGAAATGTAAATTTAAAACTACACATGCTCATCACATTTAAATATTTTTTTTTGCCTTGACAGATGCATTTTATTTATACCTGTACAAGTTAATATACAACAAATGATCAATGAATTGTTACCATTATTCATCACAATTCTAGAATTAAATCTAAAAATTGCTTAAATAATTTATTGACATAATGTATTGTCATTCAAATTCTTATATTAACACTATGCCATCCGAGTGCCTTAATGTGAAAAGGCTTGCAAATTTAGATATTACAAAAATTAATTTTGAAGAAACAGAACACTTACGGGTCGACCAGGCCTCCTCACGGGGGGCAGGCATCTGCAATAATATATTAAAAAAAAGTGTAAGTTTGATAACACTCCAAATATTAATCTAATGAAAATATCTTTTTAAGTTAAATTTGAACATAATATTAATCAAAATATTTAATTCAGCTATTTTTAAAGTTAAATTAGTAATATTAAATGTAAAAACATGAGACTACTTAAAATAGTGACCTTCAAACAGTGGATTCTACAGAATTAAAAAAAAACCCACACAAACATGTTTTTTTATGTCCATAGATTTAGCAAAATTACTCATAATTAATTTTGACAACAGTTCATAATAGAGACTTCAAAAAAAAATGATTATCCAAGTAAAAAAAAATACTCACGAGCTGGGTGACCTGTGTGGTGCTGGAGCTGTGGAAGTCTGGTGCCCTTAAAAAAATAAAAGCAATCATTAATACAAAAAAAAAAAGTAAAAAATGACATAAAAGGATTTTGACAATATGTAAATGTTACAATAATAAACTTATGATTGAATATAAAATATTTGCAACGGTTTCAAATATTTACAATGTAATTTTTCACAAAGAGATTCTGAAACCGTTTACCAAATGAATGCACAAAATATTAATTTTTATGCAAACTATAATTTATATTCACCTAATTTGAAATGATTGTATTATTATAGTTTATAAAATTAGAGAGATTAGTTTTATCTTGTATTCCTTTCAAATATGAACTGAAGAATTATATTTGAAACCATATTTCATTTCAACTATGTAATAAATTTGACTACTAACTAAGTGCATGTTATATATTGAATAATTTAATCTTTTTGATAGAATTAACGAATTATTTCCTTAAGTCAAATTTTTCAATCACATCTTTTAAAAAATGAAATTATCTATTGAATTGAAAAGATGGTAATAATATTTTAGGCCAAAAAGTAAATATGTTGTATTTGTGGCAACCTGTACTAATAAGAATCCAATGAAAGAAAATGCTTTAGTTAATTTAAATTTAGAAGTCTTAAATGTGAACTGCCATACACAAAGAAAAAAAAATATATATTTTTGAAGATCTGTGCTGCTCTTGGGCAGGAAGAGGGCTATTATTTAT